>JAOVYW010064999.1:15794-27967 GCA_025775045.1 Hiodon tergisus
CTCCAGGTAAACGTACTCGGTCAGTGTTTAGCAATGACAGTGAATTCTCCAGGTAAACGTACTCGGTCAGTGTTTAGCAATGACAGTGAATTCTCCAGGTAAACGTACTCGGTCAGTGTTTAGAAGCATTTGGCCGTCACCGTCTTATTTTCGTGAACGCTGTGGTCTTTTTTTCCTTTTTTTACATCACGTCGTAGTTCTCTAGGAATATACTGCACTGTTTATATCTTCGTGTACTGGTAAGTCAAAAGTGTTACTGCAATCTTTATGAATGATAATCTGCTTTATGTATATATAAAGCAATGTTAATGTGAAAACAACATCTCGGTGTAGGTTTTATCCGTTTTATCTCAGAGGTTAAGAATTTCTGGAAAGAATAGACGGCACCCAGTTTAGGATGTCGCACTTCTACACCAAAGGTATAGGTAGAAGCCATGTATATTGAGGAGCAGGTTCCTGTGGCATGTCTCGTCATCAAAAAATAAATTGCAATGCATCATGATAATAAATAATACCCGCTATGTGCTTTATAATATCTGCGCTAGACGTGAAATTGCTTCAGGGCTGAAGAAGCGCCGTTCGAACATCTGGCATAATTTGGCTGCGGAACTCACTGCCTTCAAGGGAGGGGGTGAAATTAATTGTTTTTTTCCCCCCCAAGAAACATTCTGTGAGAAGCAGTCATTGTGTTGCTTGTCATTGGCGCCTCTCGTTTTAAACGTGCGTCCCCGCTGGAGACCCTTAAGTCTTACACCTTCATTACAGTGGACTCCAATGATGGTACACTCCGTGTCTCATTTCCGTTCTACACTGGTGTAGAATCGGCAAAAACTTAATTACACATTCACGTTTGATTAGGCCTTCTTTATTACTATACCAAAATCCATCACAGATTTTAGAATACCAGTTTATTTATAGCAGAACTTCTCAGTCTGTCCTGGTTGCTTGTTCATAATATATCCACCCTGTTTTCATAGGGTTCTTGATTTTGATAATGTAGGGAAGAAAGCAATATTATATTGCCAACTACAATAATGAAATGTAAAAATCACTGCTACTTTGCTTTTCATTTCGTCCAGCAAAACATCCAAACATCAGAATTTAAAAAATAAAAACATGCTCACAGAGTTAATACATTTAAAATACAGGACAGAAAATGAAGAACCGCGCTACAGGCACCCAAAACGCAATCAATTCGTGCTGCACAGAAGTGATCAGATTCCCCAGCGAAAGTCAGATCCCTGTTACTAAGCCCCCAGTAGGGAAGAACTACGTTGTTAAGGCAACGGACCCCCTTTCTGTGGCTGAGATCAAGAGCATTGCCGTGTAATCAACTCCGCGTGGGTTCATCTCTGCTCTCGGAGATGGGCCCTGCGCCCCCCAACCCCGGGACAAACCACAGGGGAAAGTTACGCGGATGTGTGAATCTGCAGCATGGTAGCATATGTGAAACCGAACGGGCCTTGAGCTCCAAGTCCAGGCCGCAGGGATTTGGAGCCGTAAACCGTAAAACCGTAAACCGTAAATCAGCCCATAAGCCAATTAAGCCGTGCTAAAGCATCTCTGCAGCTGGTGAGAGGGAACTAATCTCGTCCAGCTGATTGACAGGGGAAAGCAAACCACGCACGCAACTTTGACTGCGCCGGAAAACGTGGAACCCGTGCTCCGGCTCTCACCGCCTGTGTCTACGGTGCAGGTTTTAGGACCTCACCCGCCGTTTACAAACGAAAGGTAAGCTCGTTTAGCTCGGCAAAACCAGCGCCCTGTCATCGTTCGTACCATTGAATTTCTTTCGAGCGTTTCCCCGGAAAATGACTTTATACTGGCTTGAGGAAAAGAGGTGTAGTTCAGGAAGGATACACTGAACCACGTTGCCGCTATTAGCACATTGATTGAATGTGGGAAAACACAGGAGACGGCAGTGAAAGGAGATTAACAACAGCATGACGGAACTGAACTGCAAAAAAAAAAAACTGAAGCACGGAGAAGTAAAATGGAAAACTTCGGTGTAAAAATCTGTACTATAATACATCAGGCTGGGGATGAAAGTGGGTAGGAAGCCCATCATCCTCTCCGGGGACAATCAAACAGTCACAGCAGTTTGGCACCATCACTGTCAAACAAGATTTTACGCAATTAACCACATCAAGAGACCAGCCTTACAGCTTCAATCAACCCATTTTACAGCATTTATGTTGCTTTGAACTTTCACCAGTTAAAACAAATACCCAAGCATTTGATGATTTTTCTGTCACAAAAAACGTGTCCCAAATGGATCGGGGACAGCAATGTTTCATGCAGTAGAAATGAAAACCGCCAGCAATTTGTGTTTCAGATAACAGAAGCTATAATAGAAACAAAAGACATTTCTTCAGAACAAGGTTTAGTGGGACACTGCTGTTCTCCAAGGCAAAGTTTTTAAACTCAGTTGTTTCTGCAAATTATGGGCATTTATGTAAACATTGGAGCCTTCTCTGGCAGTTTACCAGATAAATCAATAAATAGCGTATCCACAATTACTCAGAGAAATTTTTTCCTAGACTCATTATTTTAGCTTGAGGGAACGAGAGTCGGGTAACAGAATGATTAAAAAAACCGAGCGGCAGAGGCCAAAAGTAGCAATAATTTCATATCATATATTGTAGTAACAACACTGCGCGCTATAATTAAACAGAGACAAAACAAACCTCCAGAAAAGCCTTGAAGTATACATATCCTGGAACATTTTGGGAATGAGTGTGGCTTAAAATAAACAACAGAAGGATCTGAAACCTCTGAAATGCTGAAGTGAACTTGCAAAACATCAGAGTTCTCATTTAAGTGCTGTGCGACATTGGAACATAAGGTCCTTTCTTTTGTTCAACTCCAGGTTCACCTTAAAGAGAACCGAGATTGATTCTCTAAAAGAGGACTACGTGTTAAAAACACCCTAACTCTAACGGTTTATACATCCTTTTTGTTAGCAGCACCTGAGTACCATTAAAGAGTACCCTTGCAGATCAGTGTGCAAGAGGTTTCTTCAGAGGGTGGCAGACGAGGTTCTTCATCAGTCCCAATTAACCACAGATCCATGTGCTTCTTTATTCTAAGAATGTTTAATAAAACACACACAATCACAACAAGCGCGTAAGAAAAGAAGTCGTTTTATGGACAATTTGACGTAATTCAATAAAGAAAAAAAGCAGCAATAGGAAATTGTGTATCTGTGCGTCTAGCACAGAATATCTTCATGCATGATCCCTTATGTAACAGTTAAGGGCAAAAAGCATTTACCAAAGATGAAACATTTCGGGAGTTAATTTTGCCCGACAGTTCATCCACTGACTCATGTTTCAGGACAGAACAAACAGGTGTCTCTACATTACCAGAGTTTTGTATGGTCATCATTACAAACGAGCAGCGCGTAAATGTAGGTGTTTTAATCAGTATACAGTCAGCAGGAAATGAGCCATTCCAGGCTGAATTAAATCTAATTCTTCCCTTAAGCTCTGTTTGAGATGTATCCATGCTTTAGTGAATGCAAAGCCAGTGTGGGCTATTCATATACATAAAATGACCTTGGTAGTTATAGTTACATCCACCTCCCCAAGGCTTTTGAGGAGCTCAAAAATAGCTCTTACGTAACAATGGTGATGACGTCCAGCTGTACGTTCGAGAACGACGCAAACAGTCGATAAGCAAACAAGCAAAAAAAATCTATTTTCACTTATCTTAAGTCTTTAGGCAAACCGGGTCCAATTGACCCGCAATTAATTCTGCTTAATGGCTTCCAATTGGACCCCGTCCAACTGAAAAACTGCTGTCACTCGTAACATGAATCGCTTATCCCCGACAAATTACACTTCTTACAGTGGGATAAAGAACAAAAATGAGCATTGTCTATATTGTTCTCATGAAGGTTGCTACTTAAACTTGCATTGAATGTCATGCATTTTAATATGACAGACCCACAGCCTTTTCAAAGCCTTGTCAGCGATTAACATTAAATTATCACATAGGCCTTTCCACATTGTAGCTACAAGCTGATAAAAGATGCAATTCCTGTGGTCTTTTAGCAATGGCAGGCCATCATTCGTCTTCGTACAAAGGACCGATACTGGTTTTTCCAAGGCCGTATTCTTGGGAGATAAAACACAACCTTATCTAAGGCCTCTGAGAGTCTCGCCAGACTTGAGCAAGCACGTGACAAAAAATTACTACATTAAATAATATCCAATATATGAATCACAGACCTGCAATATCTACCAGATTTACAAAAGTGGCCTGACACTAAGATCAAACCTATTCACGTCAAGAATGATTTGATTTGCCCAGTTGTTTTTCTGTCCACCTCCCGTCTTAAAAACAAAACCACTCAAGGTCTCCCACAACCAGCAAGACTTCCTTTTTTCTAAGTAAGTCACACTTTCATTCAGACCAGTGCATCTGCAATAATGTTAATTGTGATAAACTCTTCCTCCAGCAAATTTGGATTTGCCTGCTTAGAATATTGTATTATTAAATTATTATATTATATTATATTGCATTATTCAAAAAACCTCCGCGCGGCTTGTCTTCATTTCCCTACAACCAACACTGAAACAGTTGGCCTAGGAAAGTCTAGTGCCCGTTTGCACATCACAGGTTTTCGAGGTGACACATGTTAAGAAGTACTTCATCAGAAAACCAGGCGCTCTTTATTTCCGACCTCTAATCTCTCCTACTGAGCAGCGACGCCAGAGAGGCGGCCCTGCCTGTCCGTGTAGCACGCCGATCTTCCATCGGGCCACGGCACTGTGGGGTAGTTCTCCCTGAGACAGATCGGGTGCCGCTGTGGACAGAAAACATCTTTCACGCCGCTGGGTTAGCTGATTTAATAGCACGGCTCTTAGCTCTCCACCCATCCCAGGTTAAAGGATGCAATGATTTTCCATGGCTTATCTTAAGCAGCTGTCACACCATTGGTCGACAGACGGTTAGGCAACAGTCACAGCGGCCAAAGAAATGAAGATAACGACGACCATATGAAAATTATATTATAACGATAGTAATAAAGAATAATAGAAATGCTTGAGCTGCAGTGTGGCTTTACACCCTTACACACTGCACTAACACATTAGCATTTCCAGGGGTTGTTCAAGGAAAGGAAGAAATCCTTTTATCAGGGTTAAATTCATACATCTACAACATGTAATGTTAACATAAAATGCAATCAAGTGACAAGTAATTATTTTCGAAGGCATAAGGTTGTAGAACCATTCAGCCACTAACAGTTACATGTCTGAGAGCATCTACCGTATTCCCCAAGCCCCAACACAACTCATCCAGGGCAGGGAAGCAAGCACGTGTGTCTCAGAATGCACGTGAACAGAAACTAAGCATGGCGATATATCCATATTCCATGTCTGGACCTTGGGCGGGCTCTGCATTGTCAAGCATTAATTCACCGGGTGATACGCGGAGACTGGCCGTAATGGCTACCTGCCAGCACAACATAGACCCGAACATGGCAGCGAGGGACTGGGGTTACAGGGATTCAACCGTTGAGACGCATGACTTCCCCAGGATGGGGTGCTGCTGCTGCTGCTGCTGCTGTACCCACGAGAGCGGCAAGCAAACCAAAGCGCTTCCAGTTTGGCGTTAGTCCGACAAGGTGACGCACGCGCAAAGCAATGGACTGGAATAAGGAGAGCCCCCCCACCGCGCAGCGGCGGCTGAGAGACCCGCTCTCCGGAGATGGATTAGAGCACCACTACACTTCATGTTCAATTAAGATATAATTGCGGCCTTGAAGAGACTGACAATCATCGCAACCCTTTGACCACTGTAATCAGTCACTGTATCTGCAGAAGTTACCGCGTGCCAATGGCAAAAGGAAGCCACTCATTGTGTCACCGTTAACATCTGTCTCCCGCAGTCTGCCGGATAAAGAAATTGGACTGACGGGTGCCGGTGGCTACTTTGTAACAATGCAGAAGTGAAATTGTGTGTTGCACAAATCTACATAGCCGCAAGCCAGAAGCTGAGCTTCGGGGGGTAGTGGGGGGAGGGTGGAAAAACGTCATATCACTGCTCATTCTGCTTTAACAAGGAAACATGCATCTGTGGCTGATTATTTGTAATGTTATAAATACATATAATGTATTATAATAATGCATTATACATTTGAAATGTGTAATATACAAAAAAACGACATTTGTTTTCTGATCTAATTTCATATTGACCTCTAAAAGTACACAATTCTAAATATAAATGAAGTAAAACTGATCTTAAAATACTGCAAAATAAATTTTAAAAAAGCGCCTGTACCCGATATCAGCACGTCCCTTCTCAGATGAATTAGCTGATAGTCTGGCGCTCCTAAATAAAAGCTCCACCAGAGCTAATCATGAGAAAAATTATCTGGCTGGAAACCTATTAAATCATTTGTATTGCTCTGTCTCTCCCCCTGTTTCTGGGTAAAAATAGCCCAGCCTTTTTGACAACATTTCCGTACCACAGCTCTAATCCGAGCCCTGCTCTCAAAGCCATAGAAAAGCATTTTGCACCCAAATCCCATCTCCATTTTGCTCTTTGGATTCAGATGTTAGCGCTTAAGACTACCCTTTGGTTTACAACAACATACATTTCAAGTTTATATGCACATTCTTGCATTCAACTCTCAATGTGTAATACCTGAATACTTATGAAGCTGTTGTATTTGGCGAGTTTCAGCCACAAGACATTCATGAAACCTGGCATCCTGAGGAATCGAGCGCTTTAAAATGTACAGTGTTGTCATTGTGAACATGTGGGTCCCATGTGGGTCCCATGTGGGTCCCATGTGGGTCCCATGTGGGTCCCGGATCCACTCCCCAACACTGCGAGAGGCTCCGCCCACAGCAACTTCCCGTCACCCCTCCAGACACGTACCTCCGCTCGGTCATACACCCGTTACAGCCCTCCAGTAGACGCTAACACCTGCCTACACAAAGACGGCCGACTCCAGCTCAATGTTCCAGACTGGCGAGGGGACATGAATACTCCGCCCTGGTTCTGCTGGGACGTACTGCAGTGTGAACTACAGAGACATTTACACTTCCTACTGTTCACACGTCAGGTGTCAGTAAAAAGCTCATTAAGCTTTTATAAAGGCTCGGTATCAATAGGTTGGTGTTAAAAATTAAAACAGTAAGTGTAATAGCATCGCTGACGTGTAATCAGTCAAGTTCTCATAGCTGCGTGGTGATTGAGCACTCTGCTAACTTAACTCAGGAGTCTGAATTCAGTACTGGGGCTCTTTCACATAATCAATATGATTAAAATTTAATTAGTAGGCTGACCTCAATACGGCCGCTCAATGAGTTCTTTGGAACTGCATGTCAAATTCCAGGTAGACAATAGAGAAATTGGTTGGCCATAGACAACTTCTGTTCAATTGCAGCAGGAAATTACCTCACCTGACATTCCAGGTGTAAATCGGTGCGTGCCGTACAACACACCGTTAGAATAATTATCAAAACGGAAACATGTCAAAATAATTGCCCCTTCTGCACTTTGAGATTATACCGCATTGCTCATGAATAAGTAAACAACTGACTTTGCGTATAATACCTGTTCTACAATACAAAATGCATGTAAAGCATATGTAGGACAGTATCGAGAACCACTGTAAGGTCGTGAACGCCACAAGAAATATAGAAACGCATGAACACTTCCCTACAATGCAACACATCCGGAGCTACACAAGAGTGCAATTACAACTTACAATGTAAAATCAAAAGACATACTGCTACGATCTACAAATTACAAGAAAGAAGGTTTACTACACACTATCAGATGTATTTGCTGGCATGAGATAGAGTGAGGCTGATGTGTGCACACTGAATCAGAAATTGAGACTGAAACGTAATCCTGTTAAAAGTGAGTCCTAAATGCTCCAGCATAAAAATTGCATAGTTATCCGTGGGTTCCGTTTCAACCGCATGGGAAACAAAACTGGTCACTAATGGGTCATCAACCCTTTCCGCAGACCAGTCCAATACCGAAATATATGCATTAAAACCCCACCCAAAAAAACTGGAATTCACCATAATCCTCCAGTCTTTTCCTTCGACTAAAAACGGATCAGTGCATAAAACAGAACTGAGACGGAGTGCGGCCTCGGACAGCAAAAACATTCCGTAAGACTAGGCTCTGGTAAAAGTCTGGATATCAGCATGAATGACCAAGCACCGGCCAGAATCCAATGTCACAAACAACCCCTTCAAAACAACGGCGATTAAAAGAGTGTGGTTACTGAAAGTGAGAACCCGTTTAAAAATGTCTGGTTCTTGGGTTTAAGCAATCTCATTGACAATGCGCCGTGTGCCTCAGGAAAAGTTATGCAACATAATAAATAAAATAATTTCTAGCTCATTGGGCAAGTTCAATTAGAACAGTTCCACAATTTTGATATAATAATAATAATAATCATAACATGAAACATAAGAGTAATTTACCCTGGTATTTTTTGTAACAAATTGGTATTAATAAAAGTTGATAAAAAGTGGTGAGTAGGAGTGGATAGGGGTTTCTTTCATAGCATTCCATGACATGAGAAAAATGAAAAATACCTTCAAATCAAAATCCAATCATAATCACTGAATGCTTTTTTTTTTTTTTTTTTTTTTAACAGCAGCCTACCAATCACCAATTTACACAGAGGGCACTTACTGAAGTAATTCAGGGCAAGTTCAGCAGCAGGGATCCCCCTGCCACACCAACCTGCGACCTTCCAAACTCTGTTTTGTTCTTGAGGTTTTTGGGCTGAAAAACAAAAAAACAAAACTCCTGATCCTACTATAAAAAGAACTTTCAAGACATATTAGGTTCCGCCCCTGTCCCCCTGCAAACGAAAGACCAAATTAAGTAGTATCACCGGACACTTCCCATCCGTATTCAATAACCCGAAAAACCAGAATGAGAAAAGAAACAGAAACAACCCTATTCTCCTCTGCGTCCAAATGATCTCCTAAGGTGGAGCATCAGTCTGTATTGCGCTACCAGATATTACTGCAGCGCTATTATGAGAGTGTTATGTACAAACTGGTATGGGCAACGTGTAGGCCGACATCAATGTGAGTAACCGCAAGGCTTCCCTACCTCCTTACTCCTCACATGGAATGATTTTAGTTTTTGCCCTTACTTAACTAGGCATGGGTATAGGTATGGTTGGTTTTCAAACAACCAATGCATGATTCTTCGATGACGCCCAGACTTGGAGGTTAATCAGATAAGTCCGGTGTCTTCTGATATAATCGGATAAATGTGTTTTTCTTGTTTGTTAGGAGCTTTAAATCTCCTGAGAGCGTTCAGACGTCTTTCCTTTGTTTTTTAAATTAATTTGTTTCTTTCTTCCAATAAATTCAAAAGAATCTTTTTCATCCCAAACTGAAATTGCCAATTGTGCTAATATAACTTGTCTCCTCCAATCCTAGTCACCTATGAGACTAGGATCAAGCCATGGGACTCTTACCACTCCATAGGGTACACTGCCCACACAAGAGGGTTCAGCTCTGATTGGAGGAGAGGCACGTCCATCTCGGGGGCACTGCAAGCCTGCAAGCGCCCAGAGGAGATGTTCGTTAGCAACGAGTCGAGATAAATCTTGCCAAATTTAGCCCACCCCAGCCCAGGCGTTTTTCTACATATTGTGCACAGCTGCTATGCTCTCCAGGTTCCTATTGGTGAATTACATGAGCTGGGAGTCCAGCTCATAGGGCTCAGTCTGCACGTGGGCAAGACTCTTTACCAACCGAGCCACTCAGGAGGCTACCAACCACCCTCCTCATCAAACACAAAGTATTCTCCTCAGTCATGGTCGGCAACAGCAGTATCTGAATTCTAGTTATATATAAAACAATGAAGAGCATGATTAACAATCTCATATCAATCAATAAAGACTCACAGGCATTCTCTTCAAGTTTCAAGGTTAAAAAAAAAAAAGACAAAGTCACAATGTCCCGTAGAAATGCTAGGGCCTGGATTCAGGCACCAATGCACTTCACTATTTCGTTTGATTGGGTCTTTTCAGAGGCATGTGGCCTTTATGAAGATTCAAATGGGGATCGTTGCTTGCCGTTTCATACTGAACAGTTCAGTATGAAACGGAACAAAATTCTTACTCAAGTGACCCATGAGCCACTTAGGGAGGTTGTTTAACAGATTATAAAAATAATGCATTCAATTCATTAACTGCATGGTCTGTGACTCGGGCACATTGCTGTAATGACATTACATTACGGCCGAAAGCAACCGTGCTTATGGAGGACGGACAGCTATAATTCTGCATTATTTTCGGAGATCACTTATTTCCAGAGATCCAGCGCTTGCCATTTTTGGCTCTACAAGTATCAGACGGATAGCAGGCAGCATGTCCTCAGGGGCACTATTCAGTGTGTGAGATCGCAAAGTAAAACAGACTGCAATCCCAGAACAATGAGGAACACAGCTCCCGCATTCAGACTCCACACTATGACATCCCAGAGATCATTATGGTCAAGGTTAAGGGATACACTGGAGTGTTTTCTCTCCGTCTCTTTTTCCGTGTCCGTTTCAGTCATTTCGAGCAGAGCCGTCTTGGCTCTAGAGAGAACCAGGTGCAAAAACACAAACTACCAGACACATGTGCCCTTCCCTGCATTTACTTAATAAATCAAATAAGGCCCTGAGCCACACAGTTGGTCCTGCTTTGTTGAGATTGTGGACTGGGCAGACTTGTAGGACGCGGTGCATGGTTTGCTCCACCCCACAGGCACATAGGGTGTTTGCTCTTATGCCCCATTGGTGGAGGTTGGAACAAGATTTATTGCCAGAATGCTTTTTTGACTTTTTGAAGATGGAATGTGTGACTTCATAAATCATTCTCAAGACTAAAAATACACTGTTACAGCAAAAACAATCAGAAGGGAAACAAGAGGCCGTTTCCAGATAATAAGAAATCAGTTCAAAGTGAGTCCAACGTGTAAGTAATGGATATTTAATTTTTTTTTATTATCATCACTGTGGTTCCCTGGGTTTTTACCTTCAATAACTTGAGCAGATATGAAAAACTCCCCAGGAAGATTGTGTCATGTGACCATATATCCTATAAAGCCTGGTCAGCTACGACACTTCCATCTATTTTTTCTTCTAAGCCACTGTGAAACTGCATCGACCAATTAATAGTTCATATTTCCATTTCAGCTAACCATGGTTATGATAATAACCCAATTTTCCCGTTTAAAATAGGAAATATGAACCATCACTAAGGGGTGAATATACCATAGCTGTGGAGAGGGGAGGCCGTGGCAAGCAGAACAGTACAAATCACGCCAGGCAAATGTGCAGGCATGGCACTCACCAATCAGTTGGCATTGGAGGGATTGGCATCGTGTGTCCCCCTGATCTCCTCTAAAAAGGACTGCAGGCTCAGAAACACTGCCTGCAGCTCCAAGAGGATTTGGCCCCCGTACACCCCCCAGCTGAAAATGGTCTAGGCAAGTTGCTATCCACACCACTCTGTTGTCCTACAGAGTAGAGGGGAATTAAACGTCAGCCCGAGGTTGTATGCAACCGGAGCTGTAAATAGTCGACTATTTGCACGGTTTACTCTCAGACCCATTCTGGAGCGGTAGTCAGTAATGAGCTGTGCGTGTTGCCATGCCTGTTCTGGAGATTCAGAGCAAATTAGTCATCCAGGTAGTTGAGGAACTGGTCGAAAAACACATCCACACACTTTGTGAAGCAAAGACGAAGCCAAGTGGCAAAACCCTGGTGATGACAACGACTGAAAGGAGATGGACCGCAGGTTAACTGTAGTGAGCACCCATGCATCGTGAGTGCGCTGAGCCCAGTATTCCAGAGGGTCCAGAGGAGAACAGAAATTACGTTTTAACCACACACATTGCAATGAAAAACAAACGGATGCTAGACACCAGGAAGGGCACAAGCACACAAGGCAGTGATAGCAAAGCCTACAGACACCAGGAAGGGCACAAGCACGCAAGGCAGTGATAGCAAAGCCTACAGACACCAGGAAGGGCACAAGCACGCAAGGCAGTGATAGCAAAGCCTATAGACACCAGGAAGGGCACAAGCACACAAGGCAGTGATAGCAAAGCCTACAGACACCAGGAAGGGCACAAGCACACAAGGCAGTGATAGAAAAGGCAAGCTAGCAAACAAACACAACA
>JAOVYW010064999.1:37241-49434 GCA_025775045.1 Hiodon tergisus
GAAGCTACGCACACATGTAGGCCAGAGGTTGAGTCCTGAAACTACGCACACACGTAGGCCAGAGGTTCAGGCCTGAAGCTACGCACACATGTAGGCCAGAGGTTGAGTCCTGAAGCTACGCACACACGTAGGCCAGAGGTTGAGTCCTGAAACTACGCACACACGTAGGCCAGAGGTTCAGGCCTGAAGCTACGCACACACGTAGGCCAGAGGTTCAGGCCTGAAGCTACGCACACATGTAGGCCAGAGGTTGAGTCCTGAAACTACGCACACATGTAGGCCAGAGGTTCAGGCCTGAAGCTACGCACACATGTAGGCCAGAGGTTGAGTCCTGAAACTACGCACACACGTAGGCCAGAGGTTCAGTCCTGGTCCAGTAGGACCACCGAACAAACGGTTCTCCAGCTCTCTTTATAAAGCCATCAAGCTTCAATTCTTGGATAAATGGCTGCATTTACAACCGGGCCAATGACATTCACCACATCCACCTGACGACACAAGGGGTCTAAGTGTATGGGACAATGTTTCCCATTTAGACTTGTCTTGATAGGATCTTCAAAAAAAAAAAAACGGAGGGGAAGTTCCCACTGTCAGTTTCTATGGACTGTCAGCTTTGAAAGGATAATCGATGGAGGTAGATCTTTTATGTAAAATGAGTGGTGACATGTCACCGGTCTGGGACTGAGAAACATGGGGTCGCTTTGATTGGTATAATAAATGTTAATGTAGTGCAACAGTCATTATCCTCCCCAGGACAGAATCAATCACCTGGACCTCAGTATGGCTGCCAAAGCCAGGAACCGTGCAGTGGCCCTGTACTCCTCATAATGGCCTTAAGCAGCCTGGCACCTATCACCTTCAAGAACCCAGACCGATACGAGGATTGGCCAGCCACATGAAGATTCATTATAAGGAGTTGAGGAGTATGGCTTTGGCTCCACAAGCCAAATCATCTTCAGATAAGAGCATTTTAGCGAAAGAACCAAAGCCACTTCTCACTTGCTCCTCCTCACTCAGGGACTGACGTCTCCAAGTTGAATGAATAATGAATGAATGGATACATTTTTTATGATTATTCTTAATTAGACACAATAACTTAATCCTCTGCACATGGATCACCTGAGTGTCTCTGTGTTAGGTAAAACTTTGCAAAGGCAGATGAGAAAAAAACAATAAGACACTCGAACCCGTGTAACAGATTTATGCATGTAAATTGGGAAACCTGTAAAGGAAATGGATCGAATACTGCATTTAATCGATTGATTCCATGTCCTGCGGCGCAAGGTTCCCAACACCCGAGCAGAGGCCTTCACCGAAGAACGTCAGCGTGTACATGTGGTGAGATCCCGTTGGACACCGGATAGAGAGTCTGGTACCAACGGTGCGAGGTTCTGTACTGCAGCGCGAACCATTAGCTGGCACGCACAGCACAGGCCCAGTTGCACCATCCGAAAGCAGAACTAAACGCAAGTCACTGTCCTGAGCGGATAGCCCATCACCTTCAATCTCATCACGCAGGGTTTCTTCCAGCAGTTTGTCAACTCTCCGCAGTTTGAGAAACAAGTGAATTGAGTAACTGTATTTCCTATTCTCCGTTTCCTTTCAAATCAACATCCCTTAATTGGGTGGTTGTAGGGAGAGACATAAGTCCCTCTACCCCTCTGTCTTACAAGGTTGATTTAGAGGAATTGTTTGTTGACAAATTCTGTTTCCTGTAGACTCTCGTTTGTCCTACCCTACATCCAACGCATCCTGTCCAGACTAAATAGAGTCTAACGACAGAGCCCAACATCCTTGACACAAATAAATAAAATATACGTTCTGGATTGAGATTAAAAAAAAAACATTTGGTCTATAATATATAAAATATTTCACCAGAGCTGCAAAATAGTTTTACAGAAAAATCTTCACACTTAATTTTACTTCCTGTATTTCGTTAGCATATAGATTGATGGCGCGTGTCACTGGGTGGCGGCCGAAGATCGATTCGTGCCCCCCAAGCCCGGTGCATGCTGGGAGATGCCTTTGATGCCGTTCCATTACCTAACTGTTGTGATCTTATCAATAAATAATCTCATGGCAGCATTTCTGTGAAAAAGCATTTCATCAGGGCCGAGGATCTCTTAAGATAAGCGTTTGAGTCAAAGCACCACAATAAACCCCAGTTATCCTGGAGACGGAGCAAGAAATCTTTTTTTTTTTTGCTCAGGTTTTTACATTTTTTTCTTCTCATCAATAGCTTGATATTGATCATTATTGAGCATATTGCTAAGCTAATACAATTAGACTGAGAAATCACTGAGGTTTGCCATGCTTTATCCATCTGTGAAAAGACAGCTAACGTACGACAACGTTGAGGGTTAAATATGCCTGCACACCGGCCCCTTCCGAACGGCATCTAGGGGAGGTTTAGCAGTGTTTAGTGGTGATAAGCACTTCTCGATGTGGAAACTTGCTGGGTTTGCCTTGTTAATCTGTAAAGTAATTAGGAGATATGTTGGGTTGTTTTTTTCAGGCATCAAAACGATGCCTCGAAGCTGGTACATTGTGATTAAAGACACAATTTGTTTAAAATAAATAAATAAATGAAACAAATATTAAAGAAATAAATTAACATCTATTTCCTTTGAATTTTAAAGAAATGAAATGCTTTGCGTTCCTTTGCAGTGGTATTACTCCAGTGGACATTAAGAGCACAGTGACATCACAATTCCTACCCAACACCAGGACTTGTTTTTTAAATGGATGTCAGCCTCCATTTCATCCTCTGTGCCACTCTACATCTTCACCTGCACACACAGTGTCTGCACCACAGTTTGGACAAGAGGAGAATATTACAGTGAAGTCAACGGATCCCCAGGGAAGCAGAGACACAGTGGTGTACACCGCCAAAACGTACTGATGAGGTCTGTTAGATGCCAGGGCATAAGATATATAATCATAAAAGTTAATTAACTTCACAAGACAATTCAAAGCAAGGCAATTTATTTTTTCTCTACATGCAATGCTTAACTCACTAACAAACTAGGACTCCAAGATAACGCAGAATTTATTCAACACTTACAGTATCTACAGTGTATGCTAGATACTTAAGGAGGTTGCTCTGCTTATACCAATGCGACTTTCCGATAATAACGTTTTCGGCATATATATTTCAATGTAAACAAAACCAGACGGTTCGTCGTTATTCATCCTCCCCAGATTGCATCACAAAATATATTTTACTTTGACCCTTTTCAATGCTTTATAAAATACATCCTAATGCCGATCATGACTCAAGAATGAACTAGGTAAAGGCTATGCTAATTTCACTCGAGTGAAGTCAAGAGGAGCGTTTGCTTACATGGAAGTCAAAGTTAAGTGCACATTTTTTCCCATTTTGTTTTGTTATCTGCGATCACCACTAGATGGCAACCTTCGTGGTTTCAAGTTCTTAAAGGTTGCATTATTTTTTTCGTTTTTAACTATAAGAGACAAACTTTATGAACAAATGGAACTAATAAACTAATAAATATAGTTTTTAAAAAGGCCCTGTGTTTGGGAATAAACGAAATCACTATGCTCGAAAAATAATAATTTTATGCTCACATCAACACATCTGCGCAGTCACTTTGCATTTTCCTTTTGCCATTCTTGCAGTAGTCTTGAGGTTAACCGTTAATTCACGCGGCACTATGACTAGTCAAGCATATATTTATGGAAATGCATGCGTAAATATACGGTCACCATGAACTGAATCTACAGGATGTGAAAGCTTTACCCCCCACATAAACTTTTATTAAAACAGCATCGTATAAACAGCATTTCATCCTTAAGGCACAATAAAGTATTTTGGTGTCAACTGTCTAGATGTCTTTTTCAGGCCGTTAGCAATTTTCTCGCTACCGTTTCCACTGAGAAAGCCGGTGAACCTTGAGTGTCAAAGTCAGCGTTATGGAAAGTGTTGCCCTGGCCGAGAGCTGAAGCTACCAGAGAAACTGATTTTCTTCGCTTTGTGCGAAGTAGACCCAAGAAGATATATTTTAAAGGCTTGAAAACTTTAACCTGAACATATCTTCACTCTTTTCCTAAGCTTGGATATATAAAACGGTTAAATCCACATTCCTGTCGGTGAATTCCAATGATGGTGTCAATGATAAGGATCATAACCCACCTAGTATTAAGCTGTTTTATTTTCAACTTCAGTTGAAGTTGTTCTGTGGTTGCTATTGGCTGTCATTTCCAACCGTTATTTTATTACTGACACCTTTGCCTGTTATATATACATATATATATTTTAAAGTAACCATGTTGTTTGCCTGTTGAGGTTTCATCTTATACCATCATCTGTCCTTATGTTTTACTCTGAAATTTCAACAAATCTGTTGCTATAATATAATATATAATATAATGGTATAATAAATTATTTTATTTTTTTGTCCCATATTTTCATGCGACATATTAAGTGCGGGCAACAAAACCATCCCCATATTTTGAAATCGTTATTGCGGCATTTATACACCAAGTTCCACATGGCCCAACTGTTAGGCTGAAAAGTAAAGGCTAACGAGAAAGAACAGCTTTGTAATTTTCATTTTGTCCCTCCCAACACAGCAGCAAAGGATAAAATAGCAGACGCTGAAGCCTTCATGTTTCGAGTAAAGGGTTTGCGTGGCCCGGTGCGGATGAGAATTTCCCTTTTTTCCCCCTCATCTCCAGGGCATCGCGACCATCCAACAGGTCTAGCCATACCCCAAGCACTCCAGCTGATAATTATCAAGTTGGTCTCCATGGGATGGGTGACCCATCACCTTCTCTCATCGCACCAAGCTTTTCAAACCACCCCGTGTCTTCCTCATTCACAGATGACCACCACTGGAGCCACCACTTAAAGGGAGACAAAACACCAGAACACACGGAGGTGAAGAAATTACAGCACGTTTCCTACAGAATAACAGATTCCCAAATCAAACTCCGCTCCACATTCCGCCAGAAAGACGTTCAAATTACCATCATTAGCGTGACCTCAAGACCCTGACCCCAAAGCAGCAAAGGCTTAGTGGTAAAACACAAGGTATCGGAGTTGCCGAAAAGGAAGAGGAGTTGTGGTTCTGCTCCTACGCAATTAAATTGGAACACGTCACCTCTTGCCAACACCGATGTTATGAGCAGAAAGCCCAGAGCGAGCGAGAGAGGCTCTGCATGGTCTCAGGATTTCCTATCGGTTATGTGTAACAGGAGCAGATTCGGGAAAGCTAAGCTGCAGATGTACACAAAACACCATACACCAAACTGTCCTCCTGTTACAAATCTCTCACTACATGCTTATAAAACCATGAAAACTTTATGTAGCTTCCCATTCCCTTCATGTTCAATCTGCAGGGCCTAAAATAATATCAGTTTATCATATTCTATTACCTCTGTCCAAACACTAAAAGTTTCCGGCATTTAGACTCACCGTGCCTTAACTTCCGCTCGGTTTCCTGTACCTGTGGTTAGCTCTACTGCTTTGAATGAAAGCAGGTGGAGCACGTGAAACAAAAGCCCAATCTTTTTCATTGTATAATTTACAGGCATATCTGAGTGTGTGGGTTTAGGAGGGGTAAGGAAGTCCTGTAGATGTTTTAATGCTGTTGGATACTGTTGAGTGTAGCTATCTGGCCCTGTGCCAGTGAAACTAACATATCCTAGAATACATTTTGGCCAGAGGCCTTTGCAGAAGGCTCAGCAAAGTAGTACAGAAAAGATATGATATTCTGCATGACAGCGTTTGTCCCCAGGGTTTTATAGTCTGTCAGAAAGTCATTAAATTTATCTGCCCCATATTAGAGATGCCTACCAAACTCAGGACGTTTAGCATTCCTAATATGAGACACGAAGAAAAAAATAATTATTTAGTTGAAGACAGAACAGCGACCCATTAAAGGAAATATGTAATGGGAGATTGTCAATAGAGTGAAATAAATGTATCAAGGTGTTCTTTCAAGAGGATGGCTTGTGGTAAACCACAAAGTGACCATAAAAAGTAACTGCGCAGTTCCGTGCGTTTATCAACAGGGACAGAAAAACTACATGCTAATGCTTACGTGGAAAGAAATCCTCATTGCGTAATTATTGCTATGTTGAGGGAAAGCCAGTAACTTATTTTACAATATTTCCATTAAAGTATTTTTATAGCAAAAAAATAAATTACATTTTAGAAGATCATCGTTAATAAGGTAATTGTTAATGCTAAAACCATCATTACAGTGGAATGTCCCGTGTCCAAAAAGGTTTTAAATTCCGGGAATTCACAATAAGCGTTCTATTAGCACATATCTCCACTGTTGGTTTTGCCAATTCTCCAGCAAGATCTGGTTGCATATTAATTCCAACATATTAGCAACATGGTAGCCATTATGATGTTATTGAGCGAAACACCTGAGTTTCACACAACACCCAACCAAAGCGAACGCACAATCCTAGTGCTCCACGTGACGCTAAACTGTTCCGTGATTCAGTAATTAAATGTCTCTTAAAGCTACAATCAAAAACTGAATTTTTTTTTTATCTTTCCAATGTTAGGAGTAACAAATTGTGGGATATCCAGTGCATTCGTGATTTTAGGCTGATAGCCAGGCCCGGCTTATCGGTGACTGCCAGCGTCATTAGATATCTCCATGAATTTTTTCCAAATAAGAAACACGTTGTACCTGTTTGGACGTCAATTCTAGCCTTTGTCGTGTGGTGACTCTTGTTTGCTGGGGGCCCTGGGGGAGACTGATTGTTGGCCCATCACTTCACAAACCGTCTGGACAAATCCATTCCCAAAATCACAAACTCCTAAGACATTTTACATTTAACACAATGGCACACGTCCGTCTCGCGGACACGTGTGAGAGGATTTCTGAAACGCCCTTCAGCCCCTGCTGGGAATTAGGCAGTAAACTCGGCTTATTTAAAAATGACTGGGAATCACGAGCAATCACGAACTGGTTTTCTCTGTAGGGAGATGTTTGGGAGCAGGAGATTGAGAGCGAAGGAGCCAAGTGGATACAGCAAAGAGCAGCAGCCGCGGCGGCAGCTAGAAAACCCGACAAGAAAAAATGAGCAGCGATGCCTAAGACGCGTCGCCGAAACCCTGATTTGGGTTCTTTAATGTGTTGGTTATTGGGGAATAGTTTTTGTTGTTGTTGTTGTTGTTTTACCTCCCCATGGGAAAAACGTAAAGAGCCACGATTCCGGAAGTCCCCTACTCTTTCCCGGTAAAACGAATGCTAACAGCACAAACGTGAATGTTATTTTAAATGAATTCATCATCAATTTGGAATTAAAAAGGAAGTATGAATCTTGTAGCAAGTGGTCTGGAATGGCTTCAGACAATAGCGAATATGCGAGAATGGGGGGGGGGATCTTACGCAGTTCGATTACACTTTTCTGGTTGCTGATCAGAACCTTAGTGGCGAGAGTCGCCAAAATATTTGCATGAAATTCATTTGATATCTTTTGGATTTAAATTATTAGGAAGCGCTGGTTCCGAGCTTGCCCTTTGAAGCCCCCAACCTAGATGCAGGTGTATTTATTTATAACATCCGAGGAGACAACACTGACAGAATTGAGAATAAGAGTTTTCATCAAACGAAAGCAAGGCGGTACACTGCTCAGGATTCTACAGGGAAACAACATAAGTAAGGGTTTTATGGTTATGAAAAAAGATCCTTGATAAATAGATGCAGTTATAAACTGAAGGAGAATTTATAATGAGACCATGCGAGCCATCCAGTGGAAACTGGATTCTGACGTCATTCAGGAGAGTGCAGGCCCCAGGGTTTCTCCGTGTTTCTGGTCTGAAAAAGGAATGGGACCTGCCAGTTTTTGCATTGACTACCGCTGCCTAAATTCTATTACCCACAAGGATACCTACCCTCTGCCTCACATAGAGGAGACACTTAGAAGCCTGAAGCGGGCAGAGGGATAATCAACGCTCCACCTGGCAGAGGGGTGACCACTCGGCCTCCTTTAATTCAATGGCATGACCTCCGGCCAGCAACGCTCCTGCCGCGTTCCAGCAGATGGTGCAGGGATATTTCAGACACCAGCGAGAGACGAGATACCTGGGACATGAAAACCCGTGTCGATACGTTAAACAATATGGGTGGAATTATGTTTTAAATCTTGACCTAATTTGTCATGACCTCATTTTTATTTATTTATTTCCAGAATTTTAGCATGAGAATATAACTTAGTGAATCAGCAAGTAACTATTTTGTCAGAGTATTTAATCTGGTAATCTGGTAATCTGGAAAAAATTGGACAAAGGTTTTACAAGAGCATAATTGAATTGCAAGTGTGAATTGCAATTCCTCAAGCGTGAAAAAAGTTAATTGGTTAAATGTAATGCTTTTTTTTTTTTTTGAAGATTTAGATAACCCATTCTTTAATAACATTTCCATGTAATGGATATCGAATCAGCAAGAGAATTTGTTATTCCTTCAAACATTGCCGTTTAGCGTAGAAGATAAACGAGGGCCGATGGGAGAATTTCTATACCTGAAAATGCCTTCTTACCGCAGACTGTAGTTCTTCAGAACGAAGAGATTTACACTTCAAAGGGCTTCTCATTAAACTCGGCTCACTCTGAAATTACTTCTGTTATATCCTACAAAGTAATTTGCTTACGTCTCCAGGGATTGTTTCACATGGGGGAGAAAATGGAGAACATTTTTCCCAAAGGGAACACAAACTGTCGCAGCAGCATTCCCGTTTTAATTTATTTTATGGCACACCACCCGGGTCACGGATAAGGCTGTACCACTGGAAATAAATAAATACATAAATACATTGTCGGGGGTTACGTAGGAAGTGTATCGTTCGATTAAAATTACAATCACGCGGATTGTTTTCCAAATGTAGTTCCAAAACAGTACCGAAAGGTGTTTGCGTTGAGTTTAGCATTTCATTATCACTGTTCTTAAGAGGGCTCACACCTGTATGTCAAACACTCCATTGACAATTGGAAGATGTGCAATAATGATCCCCAGACATTAAAATCTTACTTAACATACCTTCAGTATTACAAGAAAAGACTGAGACGGTTTTTAGGCATTCTCATTCCAGTGACCTTGTAATATCCAGGCGCGATGGTTAATCTTCAGGTTAATATTGAACATTGTCAGGCCACTTGATTCACACTGATGAAATATAGCGGAACACATGCTGAAACCCCTGTCAATAAGCACTTTAGCCGGACATTTAACAATTTTTATTAATGATTCATCCCTTTTGAATTCAAATAAATTGTTAATCATCCTAACTATTAACAACCTAACATCGGAGCCAGTGAAGGGAAGGCTGTCCGTAGATCCTTTTTATACCTGTGTTCAGCAGCCAGCACTGCTGGATTATGGCCTGCTGATAGGAATCCATGTGGGTGGGGGGCTGGGATTTTACTTACTGGGTAGCCAAGAAAGGACAGGATTTGCAGTCAACGCGAGCTGTGGAAAACCACAGCTCGGTAGTTCTGTCGTATACTGCCGTGATGTGTGATTATCACACTGACACGTACATGGATGGGGGCGGGGACACAGGAATAGGGAAAAAGGAACAAGTGTAAATGACAACAGCCGTATACTGTACCATAGCAATGGCCTATATCTGGCAGAGGAGTCTTCCGTAGCAGCTTCCGTAGGTGAGATGTTTAACAGTCTCAGGGAGGGAGCACAAGTCAGCCGACTTATTGTCTGATATTTTAACATCAGTCACAGGCCTGGTCAGAGTTCCCTGTAAAGACGTATTGCGTACAGTACTTCACAAATACAGGACTTCAGAGGTCTACTGCATCACTGGGTGACAATAGACAATGCAGCCAAAAAAATTTCTAAATTCCTTTCCCAATGATCAATAGAAGTTGTGTAACCCAACTCAGAGTCACTTAAAGCAGAGATTACTAGTTTAAAAAGGAGATTAACCTGACAGATCTGCAGAAAAAAAATAAACACATGTAAATCCACCGAATCCTGCTAGGAGAAGCTGCTGGTTTCCCTTATAGCTACACTTTAGGGTAATGTCAGTTTCTCGCTCTGCGCTAAAAGGAATAAGAGATGTGATGGGTGAGGTCGAGAGAAGCTTCAGGAATGCAGCTTAATTGTAATTAGTAAGACCACTGTAGAAATCACAGTTATGGTTGAACTGTGTTGTCCAGTGTTATCACTGTGATATACAGTGCTTCTGGCCTTTAGTAACTAATAACTACACTGATGAGAGGTAACAACCTGCTTTGCTAATGAAGCTATGGTTCTCATTTCCGTCTTTATGACAGGGAGAATGGTGTTTTGTACTGTGAGAAAGGCCTGTCGATTTGTTCTGTTAACTTTCTGTTCTCAGAACAGAACTTGACTGCCACTTAGTGGTCACACATTGAACCTTCAGTTTGTACATTAACTCCGCATTTGTTGTCAACGAGCATGCAAGAATGTCTGTGGTCCATTTACTCTTTCAGAAGGAATTATTCCCACTAAAGTGTGGGGCCAGATATTTATGTGGGTATTATATATTTCGAAACTATTCATGTAAAGTCAGCTGTGTACTAAACTGTGGATAAAGCAAACTTGGAACCTGTCTTTGATTCACAGAATCCTTAATTTTTGCATAATTAAGGAATTTAGAGATTAGATCAATGGGGATAGAGCAAGTTGAAATTATACAATATGATATAAAGAGCAGCTTGTGAGGGGTAATTTGGAACTATATGGTAATTTATTAACGCCAGGTGAATTTTTAACACTGAATCGCACAGTTCTGACAACAGACACTGCTCAGCCTGCCCTGATCCAGATGAAAAAGCAGAAAGCATGCACCTAAACTAATTTTATAAAAAATTTTATAGTTTTTTTCACTTGTATGGTTTGAGAACAGATACCACGAAAAAAATCTGATCAGACAACTCGCAAAGCAGTGTCACTCACGGTTCTGTGGTGGATACTGATCCAGCACATCTGGAAGAGGCAGCTGTTATTATCCCGGAAGTCACCCACCCGGATGATGGGCTAACACGTGCCAATGCACCGGGAGCCATTCGGTTTCCTCGGATCCTCAGCAGGCGCGTCGCCAACGGGTCGGTTCTCGTGCGACTTCACCAGTAACCTATTAACGCGCAGTTATTAAGAACCCGCGATAAGGAAGAATCAGCCGCAGCTGTTCCGGGCTCAGTCGCACGCTCGCACTTCGTGGACCGCGTCTCGAATGACGGAAGTTGTGTGCTACTCTTAATTGAGCTCCGCAGGCTGAGGACACCCAATTCGGTGCACCAGTGAACTGGGACTGATCAGGACGCCCGAGGCCCGAATTATTAAATTCAACACCTTCACCGATTTTCAGCAATTCAACTTATTTCTCTGTACCACCGTTTTTTTTTTTTTAACCTTTAAAACGGAAGTTGTTTTTTACTTCCCATTCGATGTGGATGTTTTAAAAATATGCTATTTGAATATAAAATTTAGACAGCATGTAGAATTGTATGTGTTCTCACTCAGGCTTGGTTTTAGAGAAGGAACGAAATGAATAAGGCCATGGTGAGTGGAGTCCTCTATCAACACCACTGATGATGATTAATTTTTTTCCAGAAAAATATTTAGAAATGAGTAAAAATCATAATAATAATACATTTTATTTGTATAGCACCTTCAAAACCAGTCTCTTTACACTTAAAACAAAAGAGGCACTTAAAATATTCAAAAGCTCAAATTATTTAAAAAAGCACAACTTAGGCTAAAAGGATAATAACTGCAGTAATGCAGACTCTTGGTATCACGGGAAGTTTTGTCAATAAAACACAAGTGTCTTGAGGTGTGACTGAAAGACCACGGTTGATTGTGCATCTCCCACACACGCAGCTGCGGGAATGGTTTTGCCTTGCGCAAAGTTTAATCTAGTTTTGAGAACAGCAAGAGATCCAGAGTTATGAGGATTGGAGTAAACAAGAGAGAGCGTAATGGTGGAGGAGGTCTTCCAGATTATTTCAAATATTAGCAGCAGGCTGCTCTATTACCAAAAAAAGACAAGGTAAGTTGGGTTAGGGTTAGCAGCACACTGCTCTAGTACCAAAGAAAGATAAGGTAAATTGGGTTAGGGTTAGGGTTAGCAGCACACTGCTCTAGAGTACCAAAGAAAGACAAGGTAAGTTGGGTGAGGGTTAGCGGCACACTGCTCTAGTACCAAAGAAAGACAAGGTAAGTTG
>JAOVYW010065010.1:7540-21642 GCA_025775045.1 Hiodon tergisus
GTCTTCAAAAAGCCGCACAACACCAAAGACCGAGTCTTTTACTGCCTAAGAGCGAATGCAAGAGGCGGAGGGGGGATTGTGTACTGAAAGCAGCAAGGCAGTGGGACCGTGTGCTCTAAATGAGATTGGGGGAGGAGGTTAGCAACAAGGGGGCTCTGCTGCGGAGGGGGGGGGTGAAGATCCACTTAGCCGGGCCCAGCGCCGGGTCAGTCCGCCTGGCTCCCTGATGGAATGCAGCTGTGAAGGCTGTTCCCGACATGGGCCGGCTCCTCTCTGACAGTGCGGGGGGGCGGCGCCACCAGCTGACTTCCAGATGTTGGCCAGATGTTGGGCCGTCTGACACGGCGAGGGCCGGTGCTGGCTGTCTGGTTTCCATCAGGGGCCTCCCCCCTCTGCTCCCGGGGCTGCGTCGCACACCACTACGTGGGGGGTTCCTGGCCCTGCCAGCGCAGTCAAATGGAACATATGTCTGTCCTGCAAATTGACTTAAAGGTGTGGAGACGGAGCTGAACTCGCATTGTAATAAAACATCTGTACAGCCGGTTTATTGTATTTGACAGAGTTTCACTGTGAGATCACCACTGTTGATGTGGGTTTAGAGTTCATAAAAGGCTCTAACAGGGAAGGAATATTGTAGCTTGACAAAAGACGTGGATAGAATATTTTTGGTTGTGCTGCTAAATGGACAAAACGGTTATCATAACTTGTGTGGTGTGCTTGACTTGATCATTATCTGATCATTTGGGTCATTCACGTTCAAACAGTCTATTAGGGTTATATGAGAGCAAAGGTTAAGCAACAAACGCTTTAAATTGTCGCGTGTGTGTGTGTGTGTTTTTAATCAGGCACCAATGGGGGCTACCGCGAAGAGTCCGTGGACCACAGGCTGACAGACAGGGAGTGGGCTGACGAATGGCGGCACCTCGATCACGTAAGCGCTGTTCTATTGGCCAAGGGCAGAACAGACCAAGGAACACAAAACGTAATTTGCTCCTTTCAGGGCTGGGATCCTCCTCCCTGTTTACACCTCCGAGCATGTTTACGCACGGGTCCGTGGGGTGAGAGACGGGGCAATTTTGGATGCAATGCATGAATCCCTGCCCTAACGCGAACACTCTCATTCAGATTAAACTAGGGGCGGGAATTACTCATGTTGCCAAAAATACACATTCACGTCACTCTTTAAAACGAGAGTAGTAGTGTGTTTTTGAAATTTTGAACAAAAAATTATTTGTTTGTTTGACAGACGGCACCCTGATGGGGCAGTAGATGAGCCGATTAGTTTTATCTGTTCCACGGAGAATCGAGTGAGCATCAGTTGTGACGGTGTGGTACAGAGCCTAGCTGCTGCTGGCCTTGGCCTGTGACCCACACGCCTCTCCCTGTCTCAGGTGCTGAACTGCATCGTGGACATGGTGGAGAAGACCCGCCGCTCCATCAGCGTGCTGCGCCGCTGTCAGGAGTCGGACCGCGAGGAGCTCAACTACTGGCGGAGGCGCTCCAGCGAGCAGGAGGACGCCCGGAAGGGCGGGCAGCCTCTTCCCAAACCCCACAGCCCCCGCAGTGGGGAGGGCGTCACCGCTGGTGAGTCTCCTCTTCCCCCGGCTCAGGCAGGCCAAGCCAGGCTTAAGTGTATGTAACTGTGCTGAAAGGTGTCTGAGGATCCAGGACCACAACAGGTTGTGCTGGTTCCTGCCCAGATCGGGACAGAAGGCCTTGCTGGTATCTCCTGTGCCAACGCCCCCCCCCCCTCCCCCAATCTACCGCCAGAGTCCCCTAGCCATCTGCAATCAGAAGCTCGCTCAAAACAAGCTGGCGCAAGAGAACTTGGCCCTATGTGGGCTCTCGGCAAGGCGGGCCAATGTGCCGCTCTCTGACAGCCGCCTCTCATCTCTTTCCCGCAGAGGCCCAGAGAGACTCTACGGCTCGGCCAGGCTCCGGCTGCGTACCCGACGAGATCTGGAGGAAAGCTGGTAAGAACACAGAGCAGCACGATGCCTGGACAGAGGCCACCCTCTCTCTCACGCCTGTCCACTCATCCCTCAGCGCCTTTTCGGCCTATCAGTTTCACAGCACTTTTTTTGGTTGTCATTTCACACTGACTGCCCATTTGTTCTCTGGAGTGGGGCGTTTGGTTGGTCATCCTGTATCAAATCGCACTTTTTACTTAAGAGACTGTGGTTTAGAAGGGCAGGGCTTTTGTAAGAGGGAACCTAGGGGATTTGTAATGCTTTGTGGATCACTGGCTTCACAAGTAGCTCCGATAGAAAACCAGAGGGGCTGGTGAGATAGAGGGGAACTTGTTAGGTAACCTAGTGCCTGTGTCGCCCCCCTTCCCCGCAGAGGAGGCTGTGAACGAGGTGAAGCGGCAGGCCGTGGACGAGGTCCAGAAGGCGGTGGCGGAGGCGGAGCAGAGGGCCTTCGAGATGATCGCCACCGAGAGGGCAAAGATGGAGAAGACCGTGGCAGAGGCCAAACGGCAGGCAACCAAGGACGCCATCCAGGTGGTCAACGAGCAGGAGGACTCCAGCGAGGTGAGGGCTCCTGTGTTAGTGGGATATGTTAAGCCTGTAGTGGGCGTCAGCTGTGAAGAGCCCATGGCAGCCTGAATTGTGGGGCGTATAGTGCCGACACTAGGCGGTCTTAAGGTATATAGTTTGTTTGGAGCTGCTTTAAATGTACACAGATTCTTCTGGACATTCAGGGACTTGGATTAGATTCTTTCTTTTGATTCTCTGAGGAGTTTGGAGCCAAGGAGAGACATAACCAGAGTTGTGTGTCCCCCCCCCCCCCCCGTAGAGCTGCTGGAACTGCGGGCGCAAGGCCAGCGAGACGTGCAGCGGATGCAACGCTGCCCGCTACTGCGGCTCCTTCTGCCAGCACAAGGACTGGGAGAGGCACCACCTCATCTGCAGCCCCGGGCTCCAAGCTAAGCCCAAGCCCCTCTCGGCCGCAGCCGCGGGCAAGGCCCCCGACAGCACCACCGCACCCAGCCCTGGTGTGGAGAAGGGTGCCGTGGTCTCCAGGTCATCCACGCCTGCCTCAGTCTCTCCAGCAGAGAGCAATGGACCCTAAAGGCCATGAGGCAGGTGGGACGGGACACGCGAGGAAGTTCCGGTTGTTCTGTGACGGAGGTGCATGGACATATGTTTCTGTTAGGGGATGGAAAATGCCGGATTTGGGGGTGGGGGTGGGGTTGTGGAGACGGGACAGCTCAGAGCTTGATCCTTATTGGACAATTGCACGGCTCTCCTGAAGGATGGACCTTATCCCTTTTCTTTTAGAGACGAACAATTCTGAAAGATTCGGAATAGCATGACAAGAATTGCTATTTTTCTCCCAGAGTTTCTGAATTTATGTGTAAAACCCAGACAATATTTTCACCCAATATTTATAGAAGGGATTTGGGTCGAAATGTAGGCCAGGATGTTCAGTGCAAACATTATTTGATTATGTATATAATGTGAGAAGGGGAGAGGCCATGCATCACACGATTGGACGAAGTTCCCAAAGAGCTTTCACATCATTGGTCCAAAAAAAAAAAAAACCTTTTGTGTGTGGTGGTTGTGTTGCGTACCGTAAAATAACTTGTAATCCCCTTCTCTGTTTCCTGCATGGTTCTTTCCATGAGGGACATTCAGAGATTGTGCTGTCCGTTTACAGAAATTTTAAAGCTTCAGTGTTGTGTCAGGGAGCAATAGCAAGCAGCTGTTCAGCTCCACCGGTCAAGTTGTTTAACCAAAGTTTTCCGTCGATAAACGTAAACACGATGAACGTTGCTCAGCGTTTAAAAAAACAAAAAAAGAAACGGGGCTTCTGTAAAGGTCCCTCGTAAGTGACTGCTAACTGAGGGCTGCTGTGTTATCCTGTTGTCTGCAGCTCAAACGCAGTTGGGTCCAACACTCAAGGGATCGCACACCGTGCCGGCTCAGTAATGCAAAGCATGCGGGAGGGTCAGAACCGAAGCCCGGCGAACGAGAACGCCGCTCAATTCTCGCTTGGTTTACTTTATCTTTGTATGTCTCAAAGCTCTTTACTCAGGATTAAATTGTACATTGATTGATATGTCTATGTGTCCATTAAATAAAGGAACGGAAATTATCAATTTAGTCTTGACGATTTGTTACACTGTTGAAGCTTACCACATGTATTAAGGGGTTCCTGGTTGTACACCCATGTCTGAGCTGATGTCGGGTTTAAGGTACAAGCTAAGTCTTTAAAAAAATATATAATTTGAAACAAGGAGGAGGACTGGGCATAATAAGAGAATTTATAACTCCTGCTGTCATTTTGTGTGTGTTGTGTAGATGCAGTATGATCCATGTTTTGGACAGCACTGAATGGGTTATCCTTGCCAAACAAAATTAGGCAAATCTGCTGTCTCAAATTGCCGTAGTGAGGAGCATTACATGGTTGTGAAAACAAAGTACTTGTTGCAGTGCAGAAATGGTTTGTTTGCTGGTGGTCGTCCAGGCAGTTCTGGAGAACTGGAGCTTTGTTGCCAAGTGGACTAATGTATGGAAATGAAGTGGCTGTGTAGAAGCCAACCATGTAGGGAATGATACCCCGCCCTCATTCTTGACAGAACCTGTCCCATCATAAGACGATGTCGCCCTGTTCCGTTTTAGAATATTATAACTGGCTGGATTCCATTGTTTTCAGTAGGTAACAAATGTACTTGATTGTAAAGTGTAAAAATTGCGCCAGCAATTTGTCACTGTTAAACCCGTTGACAAATTACAAATCCTTGAGGTGTCACAGTGCCTGCCTCTTCACCAAGAGGAAGTATGTATCAAAGAACTAATTCCTAATGACTAGCTCCACCTTGTGGGATATTATAGTAATTCTGTAACGCAAAATTAGTGAGAAACACTTGCTTGATAAAATGTGTTGTATAGTTTATTATGTTTTTAGATAATCCTTGGGCATCACAACTAACCGTCGAGTATTACCCTTTTGTGCTGTGAGCACCAGAAATAAACGATGCCACCACGTTTGCGATTTGACAATGGTTCTCTAATATGTCTAAAATTTACGTCGTTTTAAGGCGACCTGTGCTGGGTCGTTGGTGGATCGTCAACTAATTTTGTGTTGGTAAGAGGTTAGATGGACCTAGTAGCCCGAAAAAGCAACTGTGCTTTAAGAAAATGCAGCTCGCCAATAAAATAACTGACACCTCATTATCTCTCATTTCCTTGACTGCTCTCGCAGATTAACACTCGTCTCAAGTCTGGTATTATATCGATATAATTCGAGTGTATTCGAGCGTATTGTTGTGGAACTTGGATTAGTTAGCTTTAAAACCTTAAACAAACCCAGTGGGTGTTTACTCGCGTACCGGAAATGTTTGGGAAGCAGAGCACGGAACATTCGTTTTTACACAATTTTCCAAAAACTTCACTCCAATAGATGGCATACTTGTCACTTTAGAGCTCTTAGCACTCTTGAGTAGGCGACCGCGCACAGAACGTTAAGATGCAGTAACTCGTTACGTTGACGCAGGAAAAAGAACGAACGGTCCTATCAATATCGGGTATTTTTGTTGGAAAGTGTGTGTTTTTTTCCCCCGTCAAGATGGTGTTATTGTAATGCTTATGAAATGACACGGTTACAGTGATATATTTTAGTCTGTTAAATTAAATATTATCCGGCAATCCTGTTTTATATCGTACGAAGACCGACATAAACGGAGCTTCCTCCTACTCGCTACGTTTAATTTCATACAAATGCAACGGATGTCAGTAATACAAATAGCGATGACGATCATACTTGACTACCTTACTGGAAATTATTTCATAGGCGGTGCGTTTTAGCAGCCGCTGTCTTAGTCCTACGTCCAAACTAAAACGTTGCCTCTAGCTCAGAGTCGTTAATGTCCTTGTGATGGTTTTACCGTGAGGCAGCTACAAAGAAAAGCTCGATTTACTTGTTTAATTTTGAACTAACTGGATCCCTTTGAATACATGCATATTAACTGTGAAATGAAGAAACCTGTGATTTTTAGATGAAAATATCTCTCAGGCAAAGTGTTTGAACATCTAGAACTGTTAACAGCGCCAGATACGAATGGGACTCGGGTTACTGTTTGTCTGGAATTTCCCATTTGGTTTCCTCTCACTGCCCGAAGTTGTGGTTGTGGTTCGTTTGTCCCTCTTTGATGTACCCTGCTTCGCCCCCTATGAAAAAGCTGGGTGCACTGCGACTCTGCATTTTGATTTGTTGTGGATTGAGAAATTTATTTAAACGACGGTTAATTGTGTGAAACATTAAAGCAATAAAGTGCCCAACGTTCTTTAAATAAACGTTTTGGGATTCATTACTCATTAACCCATTGCAGGAAAAAAGTCTTAACATTTGGCTTTTAAATAAAGGACAGAATGTGTACCTGTGTCATACGATTTCTAAACTTATCCCTCCTATTTCCCTGGAAATAGATGGTAATAGGCCCGTGGAAAGAACCTTTGCAGAACGATTCCTTAAAATGTCAGTTGTAATGAGGCCACAATGCTTTCTGTCCTTCGAAATGGATATTGTATGGTTTTGAATACAGTCCATATTATGTTAAATTATTTAACATTTTCTACAGCAATATTGTTCCCATTTTGAAATCAACAATAATGTAATTTGCACTGGAACCGCTATTTATCCGAGCAGTCTCCTGTACCAAGCAATCCTGAAATCACTTGAGAAAACTGTGGACACATTTTTTCTGATTAGACATTCTACGGGGAGCTTTGCGTTACATTTTTTTTTTGGTTCTCAAACAATAGTTGTCTGAATAAATATAGAACTAGCTAATTGGACAATTAATGACTACAACCAGGGTGACAATGAGATTTCTTTTTTAAAACTGCTGGGACAAGCTCTAAAACGAGTGCTCGACAGCCTAAACTGCCGTTCTCGTGCTGCTATAGTCTCACGACCCACGAACGCCGATAGCATGACCTGACTGGTCTTCCGCCTGCTATGAAAGTGGTAACAGCATTTTAATTGGTTAAGCTTTATTAATATGTAATTAAAGACATGTTCAAAACTTCTTAAAATGTATTACTACAACAATGTGTAAAATATATGAATATTTTTCAACGTTTATAGTTCTTGCATCATTCTTGCCATTTGCCGGACTTAAATATATCAAGTAAAAAATTCAGTAAAGCTTCATTTAGGCTATTTCAACAATGGGGCAGAACGTAATAAAACAGACGGATCTTGCTCTCCGCTATATAAAAAGTAAGATGAGCAATTTTGTTTTTTCTTTCTTTACCTTCATGCAGACTGCTGAAGAAAGAAAAGGTATTTGAGAACAAAATAAAAAAAATAAAAAAAACATGAATTCCCAGATTACAATCACTGTCTATTACAGCATAATGTTGAAGGCAATGGTGTTTTGCAATAGAGTAATGAATTAATGGTTTGTTTGAATAAATTAGCCAATGCATTACTCATTAAAAACATTAATGGACCTTTCAGCATATAATTGGTTTTGACATTTTCCTTCTGTTGGCAGATCACAGTGGTATTTTAGCTACCAGTAGCTAAATATATACTTTAAAATGTGTGAATTTCCGACTTCTGTGCCAGTTACAGCATGTGTTTCACCTTAGTTTAGAAACGTATAGCAATTCATGTTGGGAAAAGGTTTTCTCAAGGCTGACCATTAAAGGATGAAATAAGCTCTAATTCTTAGGCCTGCACTCTAAACATCATACAACATATTTATAGGTATTTTAACATATAAGAAGGAGGGGGCAGTGCAAGATATTTGCTCGACTCTGCTAAATAGGTTTTCCTCAGTCACGTCAACCAGCGGTTTTCTGCATCCCAGCATCATTTTCGCAGTTTTCCAACCCCCACCAACACGACCCATCGCAAAAACAAGGGGGGCTGTTCAATGTTGACAATCAACGCTAGTAGGCCTATATCTTTAAGGAAAGCACTGGCTCGCTTATACAATCTGTTAAAGAAAATAACTATGAAATGGGATTAGGCTGTCGGATACAGCTGTAGGGCTTACTTTAATGAAAAAATCAAGACCCGTTAAGCACTCTGTTAGCTTGACCTCCCAGAGCTCGCGGATGGGCTTGTTGTCCGCGTTGGCGGAGTTTTTCATCGTTATCTCCAGTCCGACACGTGGCCAGTGAAACCCTAAGAACAGGCCGCCTCGCTCTCAGCCCTTCGCATCTCTATGGAAAGACTTTCCGCAGAGGCCACTTGCAGCTACGCGAGAGTCGTCTCAGGCCATTTGAAATCCTCAGGCAAAATTGATTCCAGAGGCGGATAACAAGACACAAGTGTAACTGTCTGAGAGAGAGGTTTGTATGCATTCAGGATATACACTTGCAGCTGCGTTTCTAACCAATTTATGCATGACACGCAGGAGGAAGGGAGGATTGCTCAATTTGATATATAAGGTTATGTACGCACTGGTACAACTCGTTAGCGATGTGAAATGGTGAAAGCTTAAAAACGAGCAGTGCAACCTGCCGCAAGAAGTTTAATGGGATCTTTGCTAAGCGAGGTTGCTTAGTGAAGGTTTGCTGAGTCACAAGCCATTTCGCAGATGGCGCCTTGATTCTACCTCTGAGTGCAGCAGGAAGTCATTTTAGTGCCATTTTGCTGCTCCCAAACACCATTCTCTACATGTCAAGTGGTGTCAACGACTTCACACGACAGCCCGTTTACACCACGGTTACAATCGTGAAGATGAAAAATAAAACCTGGTGCATGCACAAACAGTCTTGAGTGTGTAATCCTGGGGTGGATAGATAGAGGGCGCCGTGGATGACGAGGGGGTCTTTCGCGGTTTCTGTGTTCAAGGGAGGGGCTTATTGCACCCACCGTAGCAGTAATGAGGGCAAACCGAAAACTGGGTCTGATGGGCAATGTTCCCTGCAGAAGTTCCTGCTGCGTTCACATCTGTGGTATGAGGAACGGAAAATGGTGGAGCTGGCATTGGCTACCGGGCGCGCTGCCTGCAGCTGGAGAGTATGTGAACCGGTAGTGGTTTGAGCACACGGCAGTTTCGTTTGTGGTGTTATTAACTACAGTACTTTTCAGCTGGGAAGGCCGGTTGTGGTGTTAAATACGGTAGTTTTCAACTGGGAAGGCCGGTTGTGGTGTTAACTGCAGTACTTTTCAGCTGGGAAGGGAGGTTGTGTTATTAAATACGGTACTTTTCAGCTGGGAAGGGTGGTTGAGTTATTAACTGCAGTACTTTTCAGCTGGGAAGGGAGGTTGTGTTATTAACTGCAGTACTTTTCAGCTGGGAAGGGTGGTTGAGTTATTAACTGCAGTAGTTTTCAGCTCTTCTCTGAGACGCAGTACTTTAACCACACGACTGATCCTGCCTCAAGGAGTCCCAGTTGTGTCTTTGAAGTTAATTAATAACCTCCAGTGTGGGATGTTAATCCAAAGAGTGGAGACAGGCTGCCGTCCTGTGGCAGTTCCTCCTTACTGCTGACGTTAATGTTATTCGCACCCTCACGTCGCTTGACGGCTCTGACTCGACCCTGGCAGAGCCTGGCGTGTCCTGTTTACACACAGGGTTTACTACATCAGTGAGCCGAACACACGTGTCATTTGGTCGCGTTCGTTATTGAGCAGAGGAGACCGATTCTTGGATGAAATATAAAACCTCACGTATTGCGGTGGAACAGTGTATTATACTAAGTTTACAAACATATTAAATCGCGGACATGCTTTCTAGCTTCTCATAATAGTTTCTCTACTTCCGTTTACATCCGTCTTCCCAAGGTTGACACTAACAAGCTTATGATTAATACATTTCTAGTGCATCCATAATTTATACAGAGAAACAAAATTATTTGCAAAAATCTCCCAAGCAAGAGCAGGACACACACGCAATCAAACCATGATGTTTATTTCAAGGTTACACAGCATCCAGAAGTCTTTTTATTTCTCAAAGAAAACAAAATGCAATTCATACTGACTGACAACTACGGGACAGCGTAGATGAAGCATAAAGCCTTTGAGATCCTTCTGTTAAGTGTTGAAACGGCGACGCGCACTCAACAGCTGGGATCGTGGAGCAGCTGTCGCTCTGAAAGTATAAAAGTTTAGCAGCCGTTCCCACCGGCCGCGCTACTACCTTACCGACCCCGGGGGGAAAAAAAACGCTCTGTTGGCCAATTTGATTATTGCTCATATGATTTCAGGAGGGCAAACCTTGGCAACGCCCAGCGCAACGGGAGGATTCATTCTGCAGGCACATCCACACAGCACTGCCTTACAGCAATCAGCCAGATCTACCTCCCAGTCTGGCAGATTGTGTTTATCGCCTAACCAACTGGCGAGGAAATGGATGCCAGAGGCTGGCGGGCTCTCTTGGACCGATCGACCGCATCGTTCCGCCTTGCCTACCAGCATCAGCTGTTGCTCAGTCCTCCCACCTGACGGGTTTAGAGGCCCTTGTGTCTTCCCTGGGTATCAGGAACCTACGGAAGGTCACGCCGTCCCTCCCTTTGTGTGCTGAGCACCATCTGCGCACGCAGTCTGACCTCCCAAGGTCAAACCTGCAACACTATTTATGCACCGAGCCTCACCAATTACACCAGCAACCCCTTTAATTCACCGGGAAACGGCGCTCTCTTTCACATCAGAAACACAATCACAAATATTAATACTGTTATATTATTATTATTTATTACCATATTTCCCACTTTATCTACTGCTATTTACCCAGCACCCTTTGCCACACAGCATACAAGAACAGAGCTGGAAAACCCAGCGCTAAAATAGACAGACGTCGAGAAAACGCAGAACGCGCCATCACCGGTCTCCGCAGCGCGCTTCCATCAATTATTTAACGGCGTTCCATGGATCGGTTCAGAGAGGAGAACGAGGCACGAGGACCTCCAGGAACAGAAGAATGAGTTTCAGCTGGGGCCTTCCACACCTTTTACACCGAATGAGTTTAAATTTACATCTCACTAATCGCAGCAGCGTCTTCTCTTCACAACTAACCTGCACCTAACTACACAGAGTAGCAGTACAATACTTTGAAGAAACATCATAACTTATCTTTTAAAAAACCACACATTTTACATTACCATAGTTTAAATAAAGGAAAATTATGCTTGACATCTAATTCTTGGTTTCATTGATTTAATAAAGAGTGGAAAGGCAAATATTAGCATTAATCAGTAGTAGTTATAATATGATTCTAAAAATGAACTTAAATAATTGCCAATACCCCTTTGCTACTATTACGTCCTAATACACCCTGTATCAATATATACACTTCAAAGGCTTTGCCGTATGTAACTATACATTTACTGCAAGCTCAGCGGATTTTCAAGCACAATTGATGTTGCACCCAGGACCAGTATAGCATGTATTTCGAATAGAAAACCGCGTTAACCAACGAAAATTAATGCGAATGCTGGCGTTTACTTATGCATTAACAATTAGGTCTGACACTAGACAGGAAAAAAATTAAAATCGCTCCAACAGGGTGTGAAGGAAAATAGTCCGCTTTGATAGCATTCAGCGGTAATGTAACCATGCTATACAGATTATTTAAATGATGTAACACGAAGGAACTATTGTTTCGAGCCATCTCATTGCAACATGATCCTCTTATAAATGTCACTGGCTTTTATCTGGAATAAATGACATTTTCCTTTCTATTTTTTATTTTATTTTTTTGTCGATTTGATGCTGTCAGTTGTACCAAGCAGTCGAGGTCTTACGGGCGCACGTGCAAAGCTGATTTTTCACAGTCAGTCTTCACGCAGACACACACACATAACACACCATGTCTTTATGGCCGTCCTGGATGCCTTCACGCACATGGAAATGATGTCTTAATGCCCTGGAACCGATGCAGTGCAGGCTGAAATTCCTTTTTTTCTGTTCCTGGGTTTCAACGAGGGGTTGGAGAAGTGGGGTTGGGGGGGAGGGGGGCGGGGGGGGGGCGTGGTGCTTATTGCTCTCAGTTGCTGTTCATGATCCACCAGGAAGCTGAAACAGGAGAGATTTTTTATAAAAGACAGCCAGCTCGTTTAGAACACCGCCCCCGCTTAAACTGGCCTGATCGTGGCGCAACAGAGGGAAAACAATAATCTCTACTAGGTGCTGATGCTCATTCACTGGGTACGTTTAAGTGCTAATTGAGAGCGTCTGGTGTCACGGCAAATTAATCTATACCATAATGCTGGCAGGCAGACGGGGCACCACGGGTGCTGAGGGGAGCTGACGCAGTGCTGGCTCGACTGTGGGAGGCAGCCCACCCACCTGGGAGCAGCATGGTGGAGACCACCTCCGGGTCCTTCAGCACGTCGATGACGCAGCGCTGGAAGGTTTTGCTGGCGTTGGACTGCAGGTAGCTGAGGAAAGGGAATAAAGCAGAGGAGTTCGTCTCCAGCAGGTTTAGGTACATGAGAGGGGGCCTCAGTGAAGCGAGGTGAACAGTTTCTAACCTTTAGACCTGCTTTCAGGTCTCATTACAATAACTTTTGTGTAGGGAAACGGAATGATCGCAAAAAGATTTTGTGCCACACGTCAATTCACTGACATTCACTAATTACATGTAGCCCTTCCGATAATGCTCTATTAACAAGTAATAATAACTAGAGAAATCCATAAACAATTTTTACATAACAATCAATAATGCACAGAGCAAGCCGGCATCACCGCTCAAAGTGTAAATTGCCACCCTTTCTTTTTTCAGATAAAGCCTGCCGTGTATGTTCAAATTACAGCACGAGCGGGCCAGGAGCTGCTCCTACTACTGGACCCCCGAGTCCCACTGACCCACCTCATCCAGGAGATGCGGTCCTGCCAGAACTCATACATTATGAAGCAGGACCTCTCTGGGAGCTTCTGGATGGAGACGCTGGGGAGGAGAGGAGAGTGGAAGTCAGGGCATCTTCTCAACAGCTGTCCTCTAATGGCGTATTTGGCTGGAGCTCCTCGATTGGAAAGGGTTATTTTTTCATCCGGGTCACATTTTATTTTAAGCAGCTAACTATTAGGAATAACCAGTATTATTAATGCAATAATGAACTCTAAGCATTAGTTCACATTTTGTTGAAATCATTGAACAGATATGGAGAAATACTTCTGCACAGCAGACGTATGACAAAAAAAATATCACCCCGCACGGAGGTTTTCTGCTAAGAAATCGGGGTGGTTTTGTTTTGAAAACATGCGCAGGATGGGAATTAGGGTGAGAGCAAAAGAGAACATTCAGTGCTGTGAACGGCCGAGGTGGGTGTCGGAGGACCCACTGCAGGTTGTCGCTTTGGCTGACGGTGGTGTCGGTGTATTTCTTTAGTGCCTGCTGGAACTCGTCTAGGTCCTTCTCCGTCACCGACATCTGCCTCTGGACGAGCAGGATGTTCTGTTGGCAGGGAGGGGTGTAAGAGCTCTGGTGGAAAACAGAGCTTGGGCACACAGACAAAACTGAGTGCAGGCAAACTGCAGCGAGGTCGCGGACAAAAGAGGGGCCCGTTTTGTCATCTAATTAGCTTTATTGGGTAATCCGCACCGTGACGTGACGACAGCCCGGGAAACTTGTTACAGCGCAGAGAAACGAGTGCCATAGATGGCCAGGATATCGGTAGGGCCAAAAAAATCATGCAGTATTTCACATGCCTCTCATCCACCATACAGGGTCTGCCCGCCAAGTCCAACAGCAGAACTGAACTCAGGGTCTCCATCTGCCAGCCTCACGCGGGCGGCACCCATCTGTCCTGTCCGGGTTTGTGCTAGGCGTTTCCCAAATGGACTCCCGCGGGAATGCGACGGAGGCCCCTACCCACGTCTGGCTGCCTTGAAGCCACCACTCACCGATTTGTACGTGCTGGCCAGGGAGTCCTCCTTCAGGGGCTCCAGTCTAGGGCTCTGTGAACAGAGTCCAGTTCAAGACAAATCTTGATTTGAAGAACAGAACCTACTGCAAAGCACAACGCTGCAGTGGTAGCTAAATTTAACTGCAGCGACGTCCAAAGCGTCGTTATTTCTGTTGTAACGTTTTATAGGAAAAAAGCTACACCTATGCTTGGAATAGATATTACAAGAAAATTAGCATTTTGTTTTTGTTTTAAGTTTTTCTGGCAGTTTATTTGCTATTTTAATTG
>JAOVYW010065021.1:0-21640 GCA_025775045.1 Hiodon tergisus
ACTGTGTGTTTCTGTGTACTTGTCAGTTCTTTGCACTGCCAGTTCTGCCTTTGTCAAGGCAGTCGTAAGCGCATGTGTGAAATAAAGAGCATTGATTCCGGTTAAACGGTGTCGGTCTCGTGCTTGAATCCGCGCATAGAAGTAGCACTCCGAAAAATGCTACACTATTAAGATATTTATTTTGTGTTGAGGAAAAAGGACTGAAAAAGGATTTTACATAATTTTACTTAATGAATATTTTTATGTTGAAAAAAGATTTTATCATTATAATTGTTTTGAATGGTCTACCTCAGATTCTACCACTGTTTGGCAAGTGTTTGTCATGTTCTGACCATAAAGAATAGCTTAAAACCACAATTAACTGTCTGGTTTCTCCAACTTTCACTCCGGAGCAAATATCAGCCTTTAAACTTGAAAGAAATTATTATTTGACATTTATCGTGATAATTATCGTTATCGACTGATATTAAATGTTTTATCGTGATAACATTTTTGGCCATATCACCCAGCCCTAATTAAAAGGTAAATAAAGTCCCATTTATAGTTTGCACCCGTGAGATCATACACCAAATACATTGCAATTTTGCAATTATTATAATATAGACATAAATAAGTTATATATAATTTCTATTCAATGCAATTTTTATGTAAGTTCAGCAGGGTTAAAAAACAGGCTGCATAAGAAGAGAGAAGGGATTCATGCAGTTCACAGGGTTATCAAGAGTGATTTGAGACTCAATATAGACCAATCAAGATCATGGCCAAATGACAATAAGCTGGTTGCATGCATAAGTTATTGAGCCGAAGCACTTTATACCGACGGTCCTCTTCTATGCAGTGCCCATGTTTAGCTATGAGGCAAACTACACAAAGTGTGAGAATGTGTCTGGTTCCCACAAACCCATATGGCTACGCATAGTATATGTATATAGCATATGTAGTATATGTATATGGACTGTTTGTGTAAATTGTGGTTAAAAGGCCAGGTGGGTTGAATCAGGTTGGTTTCACTTATAAAAAATAAAGTTGAATGCATTGGCATAATCCAATTTACTCTTACGTTGGAAAACGATTTTGTGTAACATTTCTCAATTTAAAGTGCTGTTGCAAAGCGAGCCAGTTAAAAAGTTTGTGTAAGTTAGCAACTTTTTAGAATACATGAACAGAGAGAGACAAACGGAAACATTGTGTGTGTGGGGCACCCAGGAAACCATGAATATGACCTGGTGTAAATAAAGCAGCGACTGAGGTGCTGATGATTATTAGGGGTGTTATGTAAAACCATGCACCATAATAAATAACAATAAAGTACGCCTGTTGAAATTAGTGGATTCTGAGCATACCAGGAAAAGACATCTCACATCATTATGGTCAGATAATATTAATTTCCCCAACTGCCGTGGAGGTTTTTTGCACCATCAGACCCAGAAATGGGCAGTTATTAGCAGTTACATAGCAACCTGACTATCTTATCCGGACTACATTAAGTTATGCTCTGACCATGATCAGCAGAATGTTCACAACCTGTATTCACATTTGCATAGTCTGTGTACTCTTGCTCTAGATTTATACCTGTTGTAAGTCTTTTCTTCTTTCTTCTCAGACTGAGAGAGTTTCCTATCACACAATGTGAATTTCTGTGACCTTTTTCACTGAAGTACCTTTTAAGCCTGCATAAAAAAATGCTCCCTATTGAAATTCACTGGTCTCTTTTTGCAGCAGTCCCTTTGATTTTCTATAGCTATAGCCCACTTATATATACAGAGGTAGAAGGATGCCTGAAAAAGACTTTACTGTTTTTCACTGGTTACGACCCAGCCCACGTTGGCATCCTCCCTCTCCTCAAAGATCTTGCTGTAGGGTCTTTCTTCTACTATGGATTTGCTGTTCTGTCATGAAAGAGATGGCGCCTTGACTTGTTTATGCAGTTGTGTCATTTAGTGGTGACCAAGGTTTAAATCACACCTGCTCACAGATAAGGGTTAAGAAGCATTCTCAGTTAGTCGGTAAATTTTCTTCATGGTTCCACTGAGGGCCAGATTCAGTGTTGTAGTCCTGAGAGTGGCTCCATCACAGTTCAACTTATTACAGTTGTATCAGAATACAGTGCCTATAGATTACAGATTAATCACATTGTTCAGTTATATCTTAAACGAAACAGCTCTAGTTCTTCAGTCTGTCAGAAGTGATAAATTGCTATCTGTCATTAAGATTTTTTTCATGATAATTTGAAACTTGATAAACTTGATCAACGAGGTATCTTTCACACTACTTTTCAGGCTCTCTGTTCTGTGTGCTATTTGGGAGCCCAGACACAACTTGTATTGTGCCTGAACTTCCAAATGTCTGATTGTATTCATATTGTGGGGAAAAAGTGGGATGGAAGGGGTTAACCAGGATGCATTCAAATTGCTCCGAAGTTGAACTGTACCAGTAACCTAGCCATGCACTGCACTTTATCTGACCCCTGTGATGTTATAAGAAACTCAACCAACCGTACAGCAACATGATTTTTTAATGAAATACGTCAGGCTGTTGGGAGCCTTTTACATTTAAGTACTCCTCTGTTTTTTTTTTAGATGCTGTTGAGTGAATTTGCTATCCTAAAATTCACACTGATGTTCAAGTGTTTAGGAGAAAATCCTTAAGCCACATAATTTCACTTCAGTGAACTGAAAAATTGGGGTGTCACATTGGCTGCTTAGATCTCCTTCTTGTGTAATGCCCAATCACGATAGGGCAGCTTTTCTGGAAAATGCAGTCCTGCAACCCTACCATTCTTTCATCACTAAATGGAACAATAGAAGGATTCAATTTTCAAATGCCACTAGCCCAGACAACAATTGTTTTAAATTTAAAAGAATTGGAGATTAGATTTCTTAAAGGATTCTCATAGTTTTTTTATTTATTTTATCTTTTCCACTGACACATGCTGTGATCTGTTTGCTAGCCAGAAATTTCTGTAGAATAAGTAAAAAATAAATGTTTTAGTGCAAAATGTTGATAGATTTGTTGACATTTTTAATGCAATGATAGGTTCTGATTGTTACAGGTCCTATTGTTTATAAAAGGGTCACGCAATGAATTGCATGCTGACTGTAATTACCATAAAGAAACACCCCAGATGCCATATAGGACAAGACTGATGCAATGGAGCGAATGGCATTCCTGGTTGGGTCATAAGCCTAAGGAAAAAACTCATTGAATCAGAATGGAGATAACTTTAACAGATGTGCCGGCAAGAAAGCACTTTAGTTCATCCAGGCTTGTCCGCCCTAATGAAAAATTATAAATAGCATGAGATGACATCTGTGATAAACAGAAGTGATGTATTGTAGGTAATTCATGTCTAGCATCTTGTCATAAGAAGGAATGAGCATTACATTTCCGCAATTAAAAATAGTGGAAGGTAGCAGGAGAGGACAAGGTGTCATAACGTTAAACCCTTACGTGTAAACCGCTGACCAGATTTATGTGCAAATAATCATTGAATCAAGCAGGCCTTTTGTAACACATATTTTCAGCGTAAAACATTGATCAATGGTTTACGTACAAATAAACATTGACCAATGCTGTAAAGGTAAATTATATCTTTGGAGGGTGAAAATTAATGGGCCTTTATTTCATGAGAAAGGCCTAAAAATTTGATTACAATGGTTTATAATACTTCATCTGCAACGTTGGATAACAGCTTTATCTGAGATATTGCAGCTATGGATACAATTCATTAATTTGCAGCCCTGGTCCCTACACAGTCAAAATGCCTCTTGAGTGCTGTAACCTCAACACCAAACAGTGATATTTTATGATTTCTGACAAAAGCCGGCTTGTTTAGTTGTTTAACAGCCATCAATATAGCCAGGTTTTTTTTTTCTTGCATGCTAAATAAAACATAGTTCTTCCCTATGTTCACCCCTCCAAAAAAAACCCCACACAGTATTAAAAAAAAAAAAATTCAGCCTTGAGGTTCTTATTGATGCATGGATTTAGTTTTAATTTATTTATTTTTAAAATTTATTTATTACATGCTTGGTAATGCTTGCTGCTATTTGGCTTGCTAAAATACCTATATAATTCAGGTACTCAGCTAATTATAATTATAAACATAAATAAATATTTTTATATAGTAGCATTTAAGTATAGAACAGATTTAATCACCCCAGTAATATCATAAAAAATTACCTTGTTTATGTGGTCATTTGACTTACTGTAGCCCTACTGATAATTAGCACAGCAAAAGCAGAGAAGAAATGTATACATTTCTTTCTTAAACATTAATTCTTTTTTTCTTTTTTTACATGTAAACTTTACATAGACACATTGGATTTTTAACTATGGTAATGACAAGGGGGAAAAAACTAAAGTAATTGTCCAATTCCCCAAATTTCTGAGCTAAAGTTGGAAACATTATCATTCTGAAGCATTTGCAGGTAAACCATTTATCACTGTTTCACTCACAGAGTTTAAATCAATGGCTTGCCATATACATGCTATATATTCTTGAAATCTGTCTTACAAATGATTGATGCTATCTAAAACCACAATACCCTGTTACTATTACAGAAGCTAAATGCAACATGTTTTGCATTAGATTGTTTAAATACTGATTATGATGAGGATACATGGGTTCTGGTGTTGTTTATGGAACCTTTCGTTCATAAGGTGACCTGAGAAATACCTGTATGCTTATAAGTCATTCATAATCCCCATTAACAATTTAACAACATGGCGTCCTGATTGGCTCATTCAGTAAAGGCGCTCTCCCGAGTGCAGACTGAGCCCTATGAGCTGGTGTTTCCTGTTTAAAATCCAGTTCATGTCATTAGCCAGTTGTGACCAGGAGAATACAGCAGCGGCGCACAATTGGCAGAGTGCCATCCAGGCTGGGTTAGAATCAGCAGGGCTTCTTTCAGCACGTCGCTAATGAGCATCTGCTACCGGGTTCCAAGGTGCTTGCAGGCTGGCAGTACCGTCGAGGGTGATGTGCCTCTTCCAATTGCTGAAGAACCTCTCAAGTGAGCTGTGTAGTCTGCGGAGTGGAAAAGATACTGGTCGCTCAAAGGCGACTAGGACTAGGACCAGGATTGGGTGAGGCTAGTCATACCTCCTCACCCTCCCCGCATATGGTGGTGTCCATTAAAAATAAAATTATCAACATCTCCGAAGGGTTGCTCATCTCTCAGGTCTTGCTATAAAGATCATATTAAATAAATAGGCGCGTACAGGTTTCACACGTTTTAACACCCATTTCAAAATGAGTTCAAACATGACATTTAAATTTTCCTATCAAAAAAGTTAACTGTTAACTTAACTTTAATTAGCGGCTTTTCATCAAATGAGCTACAGGCCCCATGCCAAAGCATGGTTTGAGAGCCCCTCTGCTGAACTCAGGAAGGAAAAACAACATGGGCATAGGAGGGGTGAGAGAGATTTTGGTCGTAACTAACCTGCTTTATCACTTGCATTCAAAGTTTTCCATTTTTATTTAGATTCCCCAAGGGGAGGATTTTCTTTTGCAAAATTGCTATTTTTTGGGATCAAGGTCCATTCATTTTGAAAAATTAAATAACTAAATTCGATTTTAAAAATACTTTAAAATTATAATATATTTGTATATACAGTTTATATTATATATAAGAAAAAATATATATTAAAAAAGTGCAACATGTAAACAAAAGGAAAATAAATTCCAATTCAAAGTAGCCCTTTGGAATGAATGTGACATTCTCCATCATTCAAGAAAATTTGAAATAATATCAAGGTTAGAGCACTTTGTCACATATATAATATGAATAGCGCTCCCTGTAATAGGTCTGATCTGATTTTTGTTGACAGCTGATTTTGTTGACTTGGATACGATTTAGTGGTAGAACATAAAGATGTTTATGTTTTAAATGGTTTTAGACTGTGAATGGACATTGAAATAATACAGACTTTTAATACACTGTTGTCCATGCCAGTGCAGTCTTTTAAAAGATCAAGAGATACGGTTTTCTGTATTTTATTTATGTAAGTTCAGTTTTAACACATCAGTTTTTGCCCACAGTTATGTAAGTTCTGCTGATTCTGTGGAAAGGACATATACCTCAATTTGTATCAAGTGTTTTAGATTGGGGGAGGTGGTTACACAACAAAGCTTAATATATTACATTAGTGGTTGTGTTCTATTGAGATATTCCCTTTATTTGATAATCTGATTAAAGTATGTTGTTTTATAATGTATGGTATCCGAGGACTTTCTGAAATGTCCATTTTAAAATGTTATGTGTTAAATCTGTTCAGACTGTGCTTGCTTTTATTGATGGGTTCTATTGTAAAATGCTCAATGAATCATGGAGTGATTGCTGAGATAATGTGTTTTCAATATCCGTGGAAAACTGCTGTACAATGAAAAATTCCAGTCACTTGAAAAGCTAACTTGCCGCCAGTAGTCAGTTTTGGCATGCTGTCAAGGACGATGGAATACAAAGTGAAACATACAAAGAGGGCACAGTAAAGGGGACCAGGATAAACAATAGGCACTACAGGAAGCAGCCCAGGGCTACAAATATTCAAATTCATGTCTAACATTGTTGCCTTTTAGTATGGTTATGTATGATTTTCTGTCAATAAAAACTGGAGCATCATGCATGAGTTAGAATAAATCACTCCATCTCCAATGTTGTGTGCTCAGAGCCACTGTGTGCGTGACAACAGCAGGCAACAAACAGTGTTATGATGTTAGACTACCAGGGGATTTGGTTTCTTTAGCACATTGAGAATGTGTATGCCTGTGATGGGGCGACTGTAGAAGCTGAGGTCAGTCGAAGTGCAGCAGGCATGCTGTGTCTTCTGGGGGTTCCAGGCCTCGCCTGGAAGTGTCTTCAGTGGATCATGTGCTCGCAGTGGTTAGTGAGATGCCCGTAACAGTCACACTTCAGTTAAATTTGATATGACACGCTCTGATATTGAAAAAAACTTTTAAAAATGTGCTGAATCTCGTAAATTCTAAACACATGGTAAACATCACAAAGACTCTTACCCAGGCACAGCATGGTGCTCTTCTGCAGTTCGCACTAAACAATTTGGCTACAGGGAATTCACATCCTGGTGCTTTCTTCCAGCCCTGCAGTTCTAAGGCATATTCTCAAGAAATAATCATGAGAAGACTGACTGTCAATATGAATTGCCAATGCTTTAACATAATGTGTAAATTGTGCATACGTTTGTTTCAAACACAAGCGCCTTCTCCCTCTCCTTGATGTCTCTAATGGATTGCAAAGTAACCGAGTTAATTGATTAGTTTGGTTTCAGCCTCACAGATGCTGGGTATGGATTCAGGCAAAAGGCAAGCTTTGCATTTCTATTTCCTGACTCGATGGAGGAGGGAGGGAGGCAGGGGAATGGGGGAGCTCTTCTCGGCTCTCCTGCTCATGCAGAGTCTCCAGTGGCTGAAAGAAAGAAGCTTGTTTGCCGTGTTGGATGTAGGCTGGTGTCTCAGTGATGTACGAGATCAAATGTAGACACCACAAAGGTAAAATTAAATTGAAGAAAAAAGTATTAAAATCAACAATAAACATATACAGTCAATCTAATCTTGAAGAGCCTACGTCTGTAAATTTCTTTTTAAAAAAAAGAAAAGCTCTAAAGCTTTAGTTGTGAGTTTTGACACAATGATTCTCATCATCACATTTTGAACACTTAGCAATGATGCGGTTTCTGTGCAGTTTTTCTTGATAAAGCCCTTATACCCCCGCTTTGTTATGTGAAATTCTTTATGTTGCTTGTTGTTGAATAATTTATATTTCACAATATTTATGCAGTTTAAGTGCTTGAATAGATACTACTGCGAATACATTTTCCATGATCTGCCTGTCTCATTTTCATAAAATGCATTGCAGTATTTAGGACAATAACTAAATATGAATTCAATGTACAGTGATTAAAACATAGAATTTGTGATGAGAGGTCACACTATCACACAAGATGATTAATGCTGATTGGAGGAGGGGCACGTCCCTCTCGATGGTACTGCCAGCCTGCAGATGTCTGGGAAGCTAGTAGGAGATGCTTGTTAGAGCCCTACTGATTTCACCCAACCCCCAGCCCTGGTGGTGCTATTTCAGTTGTAAAATCGGCTATTGCCGTGAACTGGATTCAAACTGGTGAAAATACTTTAAAACACAAGTACAGTTTGGAAGGCATATTTCATAAGACCAAGAAGAGGAAGTTGTCATATCTTTGAATTGTATATTGAGTTAAATATGAATTAATTTATATGGGATATATGAAAAATTCTTTAAAAACCATAACATTTAAGGAATGAAACCTCAGTGTAACTTTATTAATAAAATATCTAAACAATTAACTGTAAGCTATAATACAATTGTATTTTTCTTAGCTAGAAATCCCTCTCTTTTTCAGCTAGCAAACAGGTTAGCTTACCAACATCAACACCAGGGCTGCTCTCTTCTCTGTTTTCTCTTAGCCATTTGGATTTAGAATCTAAATATAAATAGCAAGTCTGTTTATGATGTTGCTGATTTGAATGAAATGCATGAAGATCACCAAGAGGTGTAGACACACCAGTCACATTGAAAATATATCTGTCTTTGGCATAGTAGATCAAACTTTAATTTGAGTGTACAGACATGCCCCACCTGCTGTTCACTGCAGGATACAAGAACCGAACTGTTTGACCTTGCAAAACTACAGCTATTGTCCAGGGTCCAGGTGGCTTTTTGTTTCTTCTTTGCTTTAATTTAGCGGAGCCACAACACACCGATAGTTTGTCAGTAACATAACTAGTAAATAAATCTGGGGTAGGGGTAGTGTAGTTTATAAAAATATTAAGTATCGAGTTGCAAAGTTGTTTATTTACTTTATTTATTACGTTTTCTTAAGAATACGACTGCTGAACTTTATTGTAACGGCACAGCCTCTGCCGGGAAGCCTCTGAAGCTCCTGCTTGTGTACCTGGAGCATTTTTGGCAACCTGCACAGTTTGGCCATTCCTCCTCCTGTGTTATGTATCAGTCCTGCCGTACAGGAATATCTGTGTACAATAAAAGTTGCATCTAATGAAATCCTCCATCTCCAGTCGTTAGTAGCCGACTAGTAGCTGACAACATAAACCCAAACACAACAAACAAAACAACATACAAAACCTAGCACTTGCTTGTACATAAAGTTTAAAGATCATTTTAATTATTGCTTTTAAATCCATGTTCCTGGTTGAAGTATTCCTAGCAAACAAATTTACATTACTTATCTTTCAATTGATGTTTAGGCCGTTTTAGTATATTATTTTCTCTCTAAAAGGGCTATAAAATTTATTGTAATATCTAAAGATTTTGTCTGTGTTTATTTCTGTTTTTGTTTTTGTTTTTACATTCTGTAATTTATCGGCAAGAACCTCTCCTGCAGTAAGCCCCTGGAGATCACCAGAGAATAATATTTGTACTGAATACACCAACTTTTCACCAGTTTCGACAATTCACATCAACTGCGTAAGTAGCTAGCATAAATAGCACCTGCTCTCGGCCACCTCCTATATTTTCACAAGGCGAGCAAACCTGTGCCAGACTTTGCGTCGCGCACGGTCACTTTCGCGTATCATGTGAACGCAGCTTTAGACTCAACAACAATACATAATGTTCTCTAATATTATGTAGATAATACAGCTGAGCCAGTATACTTCCAGCTGCTGCAGGTCAAATGTCTGTTGGCCATTAGCTAAATATTTGTAAATCACTGACAGATGGCAATATTTAGTTTCTCTGTGAATAGTAGTTAATGGTGGTATATCGTAAATTTTTAGCCTGATCTCATACCATATGTGACCCGTGTTTAAGTATGTTTAACCAGTGACCCCTTCAGCTATGACTTCTCATCTGGACAGTCATAGGATCCCTTACTATTGATGCATGTCCTCCTTGTACATCAGTTCCACTCGTGGCTGATGGGGACACTAGACAAGTATATGTAAACAGTGGTCATAATCTGAGGCATGGACAATATGAAAATAATTTTGAATTGGTGAATTGGTGTGAGATCCGATTATTGTCAGTCTAAATTTGAATCTGATAAAGTATTTATTTATTTATTTATTTATTTATTTATTTATGAGGCTATTCTGAGAAACCTTGCTATCAGTTTTTTTTTGTCATAAAATAAGCCTTATTATTATAATTTCAAGGTATGTTTATTCTCAAAAACAACAGAATAATGCAAGCCAGTGTAAAACACATGTACTGTAAGCTTGCAGAACCCAATTGTAAACCAAATATATTCTCAAACCGAATGGTAAGCAGCACCTTTCTTTCTTGGTCTTCAGCTGGCTGTCAGCACATTTGGCATAATTATTGGGAGACACTATTATATTTGCATATTAGTAATATATTAATTGTTTAGAAAAGATGAGTCTTGTGTTTTCTGAATTGACTGCTGCAGTTATCAGCAAATGGAAACTGAGTACTGCATTCTACTGTAATGAAGCCTAAATGCCATTGTTATTGGGCATTGAAACATTGGTCATGCTTTTCACCATAGATAAGCAGCTGTATAATAGGGATAGTAGACTTATTCTACAGGTTTTAGTAGAGGGGCTAAGACAAGAAAATTCTCATTTTGTTTTATTTTCCACTGGAATTATCAAAATTATTATTGTTATTGTTTGCTTTTTTTGGTGGGATTATTAACCCCATGCAGAGTCTTGCTTGCTATTAACAGCAAGTGCTGATTTGACTTCTGTGCGAGAGGAACTGGATCAAATATGAGCTTTAACTCGTATGTTTAGAGAAGGTCAATGGTGAGGACAGAGTGAAATTAGCTTTTCTGAATAGGACTGCCCAGGAAAAACTAAAACAAATTATTTCACCATGTTATCGCATATTATGTATGTATTCTTTTTTTATGTTGCTAGAAATAAGATTTAAGATTCCAGTCTAGTCTTTTTAATAGATTAACATTACATATAATGTACTCCATACCAACAAATAATATAGACTGAGACGTGATGTGATTTAGATTTCTCCAGTATGTGAGAAAACAAGCACTAATTAATGGGGGGGTTAAACTCAACTGCGACTTAATGTTGTGTGATCTCTGAACTTTAGATTGGGTAAGACAACGGCATATATTACATTTATCAGCTTAAACAATGCATTGTCAGAATACACTACAAATTGACTGGCAACTCTACATAGAGCTACAATTTATCGAATGGGGGTTTCACCTACCTGAATAAATCAGTGAATTGTATGTTATATAGACAATGTTACAGTTATTTATGCTCATCTCCCCATAATGATATAAAATGCTCTAATTTTTATAGTTTTGTTTTACCATTATGCACATGATAGTTTTTTCCTTTTGCTGTGCTTTAAGAAAAAGCAAATTGTTACATTGAGGCATGTGCTTTTGATTCTTTTGATAGTATTCTGTATATTTTAATTGAGACAGAGGGCACAACTGCATTGTGGCACACAGGATATTTGAATGCTAATTGCATTGATTTTATATTAAGAGAAAATATACTGAATAGTAGTACAGTCAGCTAATGGGATTCTAGTATTCATGGACTTTATAGAGTCATCAGTTATGTTATTTTTACTTGGTGCTGCGAAATCTCTACAACATGAACCGGTGAGATGTTATTCTTTAAAATTTTGTTGGTTATGTTACCGTGCTTTTTAGGGATTGCTAAAACAATTAGTAGGAGATGCTTGTAGTTAAACAATTGGGGTAGAGAATACTGTCTCATTGTTAACAATGAAAATGTGTTGGTGCGATTATAATAAAAATAACTTTTAAAAATGATTTAGTCCTAATTTGATCATGACGGAAATAATACAATAAAAGTGACAACGTAGAGTGTGGTTTTGAATAATGTAGGATGATGAGAATAGTATATTTTATATTTATCAAAATGACTTGACTTGATATTGTGTTTGTAGAGGTGGAAATATGCGCAATAAAAAATAGTGATAAAGAAATTAAAAGAAACTGGTTTTGTGGTTTCTATTGACTGATGTAGCATCATTTGCAGACTAGTAGCTGATGGCTTTGAAAATACTATGCATTTTGTTTTTTAAAGTCTTAATTTTAATCAACATGAAAGATATAATTTAACCAGTGATTATCTACATTATCTAGAAAACAACCGTTTTGTAATGCTTTATTTAAATAACCTTTCATATATTCCAACAGAGATTTCTCAGACATTCCAAAATCTCCAGTGGTTTTGGGCATTCTTTTACTAATTGTGGTTGATTATTTGTAAGTTCTAGGAATTAAATAAGCTCCAGCAATTCTATATGGAGTATTTGATGCCCTTTTGTGCTTAGCTGTGTGATTCCTATTGCAACACTGAAATTGATTAAAACAACTAGTTTAGATATTGAACTTTAAAAATGGTCATTAGTATTGTTTACCTTTCAGTGCCATTTACTGATGCAAGACTGTGCAAGCTGCGTAGGTGAGCGATAAATCTTTCAAAACCTTTTCCACATGTTCCTTATGTTCCTTACTCACCAGCATGGATTGTTAACTTATTCGGTGCAAGTTGCTGATGGCTAGACATTCTAAAGATTTAAAGTTTTTGGTGATTTGGCAGTGATAAAATTCTAGTAAACTTTCTTCATGCTTTTTTGCTAAATTTGACTTCAAAATTATACCAGATAATGGTGTAGGAAGTGCTTGAATTTAGTGTACCAAGGATTCATATTGAACACACTAGTATATAGCAAATTTTTCTAGCAGCATTCTAGAGATCTGAATCAAGAGTACTTTTAAAAAAAATTCAATGGCTGCCCTTTTTTATAGCCTCCCAGTGGTGAGATCTATTTAGCTGTCATTGCCTTCCATTTATAGTTCTATTCAAATGAAAGGCTTTTTTATTCATGGTGATAGATATTTAACTGAGAATATGAATGTGTCCCTCTGAGGGTAAAAGTACTCTACACATCTAATTTTTAGGGAAAATTGGACCATCCAGAAAGTAAGTAGGTTTTGATATAACAAAGATTTAGTATTTTTATGGAGAGTTCCTGTTAACAGTGTCAACAACTAATTAAATCTAAGATTTATTCTAAGATTTATACATCTTTTAAATATAATATTTTCATTTGATAAAATATGTATTTCAGCAGCCTTGTATGAGATTTATGCTTATTTCTGTACTGATTTCAGAATACAGTTGTTTGGTCCCATTAAATATTCCACAAATCAGTTTCAGGTTTTGGTTTGGTTGCTTCCGATTGTATATATTTGTGCAATCCATTGATTATACTCAGTTAGTCAGGATCGAGTTCTGTTTAAGTGGTCAGGAAAGAATGTCCAGGTTAAAAATATAAGGGAGAATAATAGTTTGTACACACCAGCGCAGACGCACGTGCACACGTAATCACACATACGGAAAATTACTTCAAAACGTTCTACCCTTGATTCATTCCCCTGGTGTAGTTAAAGCTACAGAATCGCTAGTAAAAGTCCAAGTCTTTAGGTTTAAAGCATCGAGAGAAAGAAGCCTCCGTTTCTGATCAGATTGAAACAGGGGCTTGTACTGGTTTACTCCTGTCAGGGCCAGGTTCTAAAACTTGTGCAGAAACATTTTGTGAGCTTTTTCACCCCAGTTCTGTACTGACATACAGACTGCATCGGCAGAGCTGTTGTTTTTTCAGGAGAGACGGATGAAAGGAAGAAACAACATCCAGGGTTTGGGGAAGGTTTGTGCATGGTTGCATGATGACTTTCTCAGAGCAATTTCATGTTCTTGCTTTTTTATTAAATGTGGCTGTTTTTTGTTTTTTTTGAACTGCTAAAATAAATTTATTTTGATTTGCATAATAAAAAGGAATTTACATCATTATTACAGAAAATTATGTATGCATTGATTTGTTTATTATCATTTGCAAGTGTTTATTACACTTACCCACTTTTTTAACAGAATGTGTTTTTAAAACATCATCCTGTCGTTGACATCATCTTGTAAATACTTTCCATACTCTTTAAAAATATTACCATATTTTTATATTTAAGAAAATATTGGCATTAGACAGCACATATTTGGTAACTAAGAAGCCAAAAACTAAGACCAAATAAAATTGTTGACAGCCTGCTAATCACATCTAATAAAATTGTATTTAATAGCATTCTTTGTAAGTTCATTATTTCTTCTTTAAATGAAAATTCAGTTTAACACAGTTATGTAGAATTCGATTAATGGGTTGCTGAAGTTTTGATTTGTTCCCGGCCTTAATTCCACTAAATTCCTCATTATCTGACATTAGCAATACCAGTCTATGAGATAAAATCCATGTACATTAATTCTACACACCACCCCAAGATTTTAGTTGGTTAATCTTTGCTTCATAATCACTGATTTGGTAGCATGAGACAATGTATATCAGTGGTAGCTTCTTCGCTAAAGAGTTTAACAGTTGCTAGGACATCCCACAGTGATCCTTGTGCACATCAAATTGAATAAAATATAGCAAAAGGCTCATTTAAACTCTGAGAGGTGTTAGTATTTGTTTTTAGGTATTTCCTTATGATAAGATGAATAGATTTCATATAATGCAATATGAATATAAAAGTATTGGTTTTGTGCTAAATAAATAATATTGGTGTTGTCTTGTCTCTCGCAGTAACCTACACAGGAACTACAGCTTTTAACATTTTAGCAGCATTTATGCTCAGCGTTTTTCAGTTTACTTTAGAAAACATGCATTATCTAAATGACATGAGTATGTATTGTCAGAAGCACAATTATTAATTTGTGCAGTAGGTAAAGTAAAAAAAAGTATTTTCAGCTGATAAAGTGCTAATTTACCCTAGTCTAGATCTGAGAGTTTATACGTAAGACTGAATGGATACAGTAAATTAATGCAAGATATGTCTCGGGAACGATTAGAATCTTTCTACCAAAGGTGAACAATTTCCATGAATAATGTCTAGTATTTTCAGAGCTGTGCCTTTGCTTTGACAGTTCATGTTCCCGGAGTTCATTCTTGCTTTGTGACACCGGAGAGTAAGCCTATATTGAGGATTTTTTTTCTTTTTTTGTTTCTTTTCACATTTCTATGGCTACCTTTTTCTGCAATCTCCCAGCTGGCAAAATCTTTTTGGCAATCTGCACTTTCTATTCTAGATTATATTCAAATTAAACTGTGCAGTATTCGTGGGGATAGATATTAAACTGTAGTTTGTGTGTGTGTGTGTGTGTGTGTGTGTGTGTGTGTGTCATAATTATGGGGGAAAGGGTACTGCCCTGAAATGAATCTGTTTTAGGTGGATGGGTTTTTTTGTATAATTTCAGTTTTGGCTTAACAAGGTAAACGAAGATGGAGAGAGAAATTTTGGCTCATGCTGTGAACTGACTCATGTAAAAAAAACTTCAGTGCTTATGCTTCATTGTTCAGTTTCTGTACAGTCTTTGAAATAGATTTGTGTTAGACCCCCTACCTCAACTGCAATACTGGTTTGATTGGTTATACTCTTACATGAGGACTGTGTTCTGCTTTATCAGTGGTCAGGAAAGAATGACAGTTTGCAGAATTATTGTTTGTAAACACAGAGACGTGTCTATGTTTTATATTGTCAGATAGTATCTGAAAGTTACTGGTTCTTATGGACGATAAGATGCAGAACCAATTCTCTTAACTGCTTAGACTCATAGTAAAGTTAGGGAGAAGCTCCCGTCAAACTCTAAATTCCAAACAGTGAAATTGCACCGGTTTCTTTCCAACGTGGCATGGATCCAGAAGGAAATCCAGGATTACGCTGGAACGTTTAGACAGGAACAGCTTCTGTGGGTTTGAGAGAGCACTGTGTGTGGTACTCGGGAATTTTCAATAAGTTGCTCAGTTCTTTCAAATTCGGGCTTAAATAGTGCATTTTTTTTTTTAACTTTAGATTTCATCAACCTATGCCATTAGAAATGTAATCAACCAAGTGTCTGTCCATGCTGTTTATATTTCTATATGAAATTCCAACATACAGAAAAAAGCACATAATAAAAAAAGTATTTATGGGCAAAACTTTCAAAAGGCAGCAGTATGATACACGTAGTACACATAGCTATCTATTTGTCATATACCCTATAGGCTATAATGGCCAGTACACTGAGGTAATGAAAGATTGACTCACATTGGGCATCCTTGACTTGGGTATTATTATTATGGACATAATAAATCAAATGACCAGTTAAAATATTTCAAGGTTACCCACCCAATTTGGAGTACTGTATATTAAACTAGACTGTGACTGGCTGGGGTGTTACCGGTAAAAAAGTGATCTGACATAAGTTGCCGAAGTGCCCGTTTACAGCATATATATGGCATGAAAAAAATATTCACAGTAAAACCCTTTTGGATACAGACTATTGAATTAGGCTTCCACATGAACTTAAACACAGACTTTTCAAAACAGAAAATCAAGAAGAGTCCTTACTCTGAATGCTTAGGTGTTTTACGTGGAAGTACCTTAGTGTGGTCTAAGAAATAAACTTAGAGGTGTCAATCTTGCCAATGACAGGGAATTAATCACTGCAAATGGTATCATTCATTAAGTCATAAAATAACTCCTAAAATAATTTCAAAACACATTTCGGTCACACACACAGAATACAGGCCTCATCATATGTCTAGCAGAATTATAGTGCCAGTTATAAAATTTAGTTAACTAATCTACAAGGAGCCAGGTATGGAATTTTGTTAGCTAGTCTAATAGTAGCCAGTTATGAAATTTAGTTAGCTAGTGTATTCATCCAGTTTAGAGGATTCATTTGGATGTGGTTTTACATCGCAGCTATCCATTCAAGTCCATTCCATGCTTATTTTACTACATTAAAAGCGAGTATTAGCAAAGTGCTGGTAAACTGGAAAAATCAGATAAGAATTTAAATTATGTGAAAGGATTTAAAACTCTTGCGTCTGAGTTTTGATATGCATTCTGGATATGCCCAATTCACTATATGTTTTCTATACTCTATAGTGATGCCAAACAGTAAACAAAGGCTTACCTGACGCAGAAATTTGGATTAACCACAGAATCGTAAAAAGTGCAGTTACAATATGGAAGGTTTATATCGCCCTTCCATTTTAAGTTGAGTTACGATGTGACGGGTCACTTCTCTTTCAAAATGTCTGCCTCCCTTGATGTGCGAACAAAGCCGACAGCAGCAGAGAGTTCTGCCAGTAGAAATTGATAGCCATTCACTAAATAGTGTAATGCCGCGGTCCATGTGAGTCCTGTTAGTAATTGTAAAAAATTAGACAAAGCACTTCAGGGGTGGGGAAACCAATATCAATGACAAGGCTCGAAATTCTCGGCACCCACACTGACAATGGAACAAGAGCTGAATACATTTGTCAACACATGAGTTTTGTGGGGCTATGCGCACGTGGAACTAAGCACCATTTAATAATTTGGTTATATTTCACAACACAAAAAGCCTGAAATATATACAGCACTCACACGTACTTTTAGATTTTCTCTACATGTCGCTTTATCACCTATGAACATCCACTGGAAGAGAAAGATAACAGCTCTCAGAATCATATTCTCATTTAATGAGGCAGCCATTTTGTAAGTGGGTTGTGATGTAAGTTCTCATAGCACCTCTTGGCTTCATTGTGGTACTCACCGATACATGAAATGGTAGAAACCCTTCAGGGTGGTTTTGCGTAGTTTACCTTTGAGAGTTTTACCCCAAGCTAAGTGTTAGCGATTTCTGTCGCTTTTAAGTTAATTGGCTAGACTATTGCTTTGTGATATCAATGATAAATCACAGAATAGATTGCTTTCTTTGGTAATTTGTGTCACTGTGTGAAGTTACCCAAATGTATTAAAATATAATTTAGAATAGACAGACAATAATTACTGAAACCTAAATTTCCTCAATTTAAAGAAACAACTGATTTCAGTTTTTAAAAAATTGTATTTTTTACGTTGTTACTCAACTTAAACTCTTCAGTGTTCAGGTTGGCAGTGGTGTGTAGACATAAAGATTTGCATTCTTATTGTTCCAGAACAAATGGCTTTTCTAACTACAGCGCATCATACTCTTTTTCAATGTATCAATTGTTATTTTCATTGGCCTTTATAGCTGAGTCTAAAAATAAAACTGCACACCCTAGAGATGCCGTTTTACTGATCAAGGAGTGAAAAGCGTATAATTAAAGTGACATTTAGTTTTTTGCCATTGGCTATTTCTGTTCAGACTTGTTCTCTACATTATTTAAATTTAATTTTGACTACCTGCTTCATGTCATATATGACATGCAAGTCTGTGTGTGTCTGTGTACCGTTTGCTTAGTTATAGTTTAAGAACTATCCTTGAGGATGGAGAGTACTTATTTACTTGCTCGGATATATAGCACTGTGATATGATATTAGATTAAACAGGTATGTGAAAGAATAAAATGGATATATGGTAGAATAAGAAAAAATATATATTTTACTAGAGATATGAGCGATTTTTATATTATTATCCTTTTTTGTTCAACATACACTACCGGTCAAACATTTTAAAACACCTCCATTTTTCCAGTTTTTATTGATTTACGCAGTTTAATGTCTCAGTGTACTTTGAAATTAAAGCATAGAACAAATAAACAATTGGAAATAAAAAAGAAATTATGGAATCATAATAATAACATTTAAAAATAAAAATAATAATCACATAAAAAATTTTGACTCATCAAAGTAGCCGCCTTTTGCAGATATTACAGCCAAACACACTCGTGGCATTCAAATATTGTTCGGAAAGTTCTTCCCAACACTGTTGCAGAAGTTCCCACAAATGTGTTGCACTTCTAGGTTGCTTTGCTTTCACCCTTCTGTCCAGTTCATCCCAAACCAGCTCCATTGGGTTTAAGTCTGGAGACTGTGCTGGCCATTCCATGATTTGAAGCCTACCGTCTTGTTCTTTTCATCTAAGGTAGTTCTGACATAGCCTGGAGGTATGTTTTGGGTCATGAACCCCTGACCAACTAGGCACATACCAGAGGGTATTGCATGGTGCTGCAAAATGCTGTGGTAGCAGTTTTGGTTCAGGGTGCCTGGGTGCACTCAGTGCAAGTCGCCGACTCCCAATCCAGCAAAAGAGCCCAGGACTATAACGCTTCCTCCTCCATGTCTGACAGCTGGTGTCACACACTGAGGAACCATCCTTTCACCTACTGAACGGCGTACAAAAATCGTGATTAACCAAAAATTTCAAATTTAAATTCTTCTTCCAGTCTTCAGTAGTCCACTGGCGGTGCTTCATGGCGAGTCTCTTTCTTATTTTGCCATCTTAGCAATGGCTTTCTTACTGCCACTCGACCTGTCAAACCTGCAGTTCGAAGTCTTCTCTTCACAGTTGAAACTGAGACTTGCTTACTTCGACCAGTGATAAGCTGTGCTTGTAGCTGTTGTCCTGTGAGCTGCCTATCACACAAGCTGTTGACTCTCAGAAACTTGTCTTCTGATTCTGTTGTGGCTTTGGGTCTGCCAGACCTTCCTGTCTGAGTTTCCTCCAGTTTCCAAGTGCCTTTTGATGGTGTAGGAGACTGTACTCACTGACACCTTGGCTTTCTTTTCAATTTCTCTAAAGGAAAGACCTACACTTTTAAGGGTTATAATGGTCAGACAGGATGAAATGTCTCCCATTGTTAATTGGCATTTTCTCGCCATTATGAGAGCAATATACTACTTCCTGCAGTACAATATTGTCCAAATAATGCTTAAGAGGTTGTAGTAACACAGTCTGTTCCAAAACTGCTTTTATACAGACAGAGGGTTTGTAAGTAATCAACAAAATTTGGGACACCTGTAGGAATTGTTAGCATCAACTTTCAAGGCTTAATTTTACTTCCATTGCTGCAGAACAGCTGTAAGTTATTAACCCATTACTTGTTCTTTGAAAAAGAACCTTTTTGTATAACTCTGAAATGTAAAAAAAAATTCCGTTTTTTGTAACCTCTGGTGGTTTCAGGTTATTCACTGAACTTGAACTGCTTAAATTTAAATAAAAACTGGGAAAATGGGGGTGTTCTAAAACTTTTGACCGGTAGTGTATATATTCCTCAAAAATATGTAAGTGATCCATGACGAGCCAAGCATTACATGAAGATATGATGTGACCCCATCTGAAGTGGTTTAATTTCCTATGGCCGCGCTGCTTGGAGTGGTTTATCATGCTTATACAACAGATAGTAGTCAAAGAAACACACATTTTAAATTAATTTATTTGTTAAAACATATTTAGTACACATTTTCTGAATAATGTAGTACCTTGATATCTGACTGATTTGTGAGCTCATTAGTTGGCAACTATACAAACATTGGTGTTTTTATGCCAATGTTGCTAGCTAGCAGAAATATCGGCAAGGTGCAGTTTAATTTTAACAAATATTAAGAAAGTGAGTAAGAATATTATTATTTTTTTATTAAACTGCACCTTGCCAATTATTTCTGCTGGCTAGCAAGATTGGAAGAAAGCAGAGAATTTCCTGAATTGTTTTCAGTTGAAAACAGTCAGCTCCAGCTCTACGTTATTGCCATCTGGTTATAAGATAATAATGCATACCTGTCGACCAATCAGAAATACCTTCCAATACTAATAGGCATCAACAATACTTTTTCCAGAGGTTTTCAAAAATGTATTTTTATTGTGCCTCTAGAACTTTTGCTCTGAAAAGTTCACTCCTATTAGGGCCCAAGTTAGTCAGATTTATATTAAGCTGGACGGGCCCAGATCAAGCCTGGTTGTTAACCAAAGTATTTAAATAGCTGGCCATAAAAATATAATTTGGTTGACATTAGGTGAACTGGGGGACAAATTACTTTTTCACACCTGAAAAAACTTCAGAAAAAACTTTTTTTTTTTTTACCTTGCGAATCAGACATATGAAAGAGCCACCAACCGTTGGTATTGTTTTTGTCTCTCAGGCTTTTCCCTTCTCTGTATAGATCTGACCATATTCAATGTGAAAATTTCATAAAACGGTCATGCTTTTTCATGGTACTGTGTGTTTGCAGCATAATAGAAACATAAATGAATCAATTACATTTTACATCTTACTGCAAAACTTACATGAACATCCATACATTTTACTGAGCTATATGTTTATTTTATTGTAGTTCTGTTCTAGCATGCTTGGGGGAAAAAAACAACAAAGGCAGATGCTGCAAACATTGAATTGGTCAAAAGCCATGAGACACATTAGGTCAATTGGCTCTGATGCATGGAAGCTAGTCCACAGGCATCTTTTCCCCTCCATTCTCTATCAGACAGTCACCAACTCTGCCACTGGGAGAGCAGTTTGAGCTCATCTTCTCTCATCACTGTCCCATCCACTTTCTAGACATCACTCAGACAGAAAATGTCCTAATTAGTTTAATGCTGTATTATTGTTTGGTACATTTTCTTAAGGTGACAAAAACTAGGCTCAGGTCCCGTTGGAGGGACAAATGGGTCATTTGAATTTTTACATAATAGTAATGGTTAATTTCTTCATGAAATATTTGAGAGATACAGTGGCAAGAAAAAGTATGTTAACCTTTTGGAATTTCATGGTTTTCTGCATAAATTTTTCATTTGTCATAAAATGTGATCTGATCTTCATCTAAGTCAAGGGTGTTGACAAATATAATGTGTCTAAAATAATAACAC
>JAOVYW010065032.1:6634-21639 GCA_025775045.1 Hiodon tergisus
TCATGGTGTCCACGGACTACAGCGTGTGACTCATGGTGTCCACGGACAACAGCGTGTGACTCATGGTGTCCACGGACAACAGCGTGTGACTCATGGTGTCAGTGAAAGTCTTTGAGAATTGTGACTCAACAGAGATATATCTGACAGACATCACCACTGGGTCCAGTTCAATATTTATCATCACCGGGATCGGGTCGTTAGTATTAGCGTTTAGCGAGAAGAGATAAGGACACAAAAATAACACCACATGAGTCTGACTATTAGTCATTATTAATACATTTAGAGCCGTCTGAAAAGACGGACACTAGAATGAAAGACACTGGCGTGTGATATTCATTTTCTGGAAAATAAAAAGATATCTGGGATAGTAAATTCCTAACCCGATTGAGACCCGTTGAATGGGGGCAAGGGGCTTCTGGGACATGTGGTCTTACTGTATTTTATAGAATGGTAGTTTCAGAAAGAGCATCATTACTATTCTTAGCAACCATGATAAGAACCAAAAATCAGAACCTTAGGGGCCTGTTTATAACGTAATCTTCCAAAAAAAAAAAAATCTACTTAGCTTTTTTAAGTGGCATCACAAGGTTGCCAAATTAGCATCTTTTTTTAACGGATAGCTGCAGTAATAATATCAGTTATCCCTATTGTATAATTGTGATTATAATCTCAAAAGCCTTTGTATGTTTTTAATTGTTTTGGTCCTATACTTAGGCTGTCTGTGTTTGTGTGTGGGTAGGTTATTCTTGTAATTTGCTGCCATCAATGCTCTCCCATCTCTCGAATAACACTTTCGCAGTCTGACAGAACAGGTGTTGAACATTGTACATTAAAAAAGGGAATAAGTCTTCTCCATACAAATTATCAACTTTTTTTTTTTTTTTCCCCACTTAATTTAAATGCACTACAAATTTTAATGCTTAAAATGTGCCTGCCAGGTAAAGTTATGAGATTAGTATGAGGATGATGAACGATAAATTAATCCAGTTTTCATGGACAATTTATAAGCTTCTGCAAAAGCGTAAAAGGTTTGTTATTTTAAAACATAGCTGGCTAACAGCTCTGGACTAGACTAGGCGGTTTGATCATCTTCCCAAACCGCTGCTTGGGATCGTGATATTTTCCATCAGGATTTCAAAGACGGTATTTCCTCCCCAGCGTCAGCCTGTTTGTGTGCACAGCACACATGTTTTTCATTACCACTCACGGTCACTCAGCCGGGGCTGTCCCGGCATAAACAGAGGAGTGGTGATGGCAGGGGTGGTGTGAACTGCGCACAGAGCATCAGCTTCTGAAATGTACATCACTTCCTAGTTTGGCAACATCAGGTGTGAAGACATGTAGGGGTTCGACTGATACGGTGACGTGTAGAAACCGTGTCTCCTAATAGTCTGGGGTCATCGCAGACGTTCTGTGGCAATAAGAATGCGAAACCACTCCGTCACGTTTTCACACAAGAACAAACCACCCCAGGGGCTCATGGGAGATGAAGGAGATCACTTTCAGGAGCTTTTTAGAGCTTCCACTTCTGATGAGACTAACGAAGGTAATCCCCAGCGATTAAATCCCCAGCGATTAAATCCCCAGCGATTAAATCCCCAGCGATTAAACACAAATCTGAAAAGTTGTCCAGCCTGCTCTTGTGAGGAAGAAGCCTTTTTTTTGGGCCTTTTTAAAATCTGGAGAAAATGGCAACCGATTCTAAACAAACCAACACATGTGGTCCACAAATCAAACCATTTTAAGTAAAAATGGTACGCATTAAAAATGGTGGGCAATTCAAATTAACAGCCGAAACTGATGGAATGGACACAGCGTGTGACATCATTCTTGTAAGGTTATCTGAAACCAGGTGAACATTTAGAACCAAACTACACCCAGGGCAGATTAAGCAAAAGTTCTCTGGCCTGAGTAATCCTTTTTCCTCCTGAACACGGTGTTCATGCTGCATCCTGTGCACTGCCCAGAGATCCAGCCAGGAAGAATAAACGCATTATCAATTTTCCACTCTTAAAAAGTCAGCGGTTCAGCTCTCCTCCGTTACCCTCTGCCCACTGGCAGTAAAACTGTTTGTCTCATTCTGGCTGAATAAAAGCTATTCTTGCCATTAGTTCTGCTTGGGTGATTGCAGTACTTATTCCTAAAAGGGACTAAAATGCATGTTCTTTTGAGACTTGGCCACCGCGCTATTTGTAATGATGTTTTAAATGAGCAGCGTCTTTACGAGTTGTCGTTCACAACTTCCGGGACTGGCTTCTTCCATTTGCCGTTGTCCCCATCGCGCAAAAGCATCACAATCATCTAGTTTCCAAATGACACGTGGGGGCACTTTGCTGCTGCTGATGCTGTGAAACCTGTTGGCATCCTAAAACCATAACCTAATCCATGGCAACGAGACAAAATGGGCCCTCTTGGGGAAGGGAAACAACTTATGACGTCTTTTCAGAGGCTGGGCTCCCTTTCTCTAACCCCCCCCCCCCACCCCAAGCCTGCAGTCCCAGCAATATCACAGGTCTGCTGTGGCTGATATCATCTCCAAAGAGGGGGGATGCATTTTATCATATCGAAATCTGTGCTGCAGAGCGGATTTCCAAAGCCGCCCTCTTTCACAGTCGATATCCAGGTACCTGTCTGTCTATCACTTACCCTCTCTGCCAGGTATGTGATGGTCCCCTTCTTCATTGCTGTGGTTTGGAGTTTTTAAGTTGCCTCTTCTGCTCATAGTCACTGCCTTATTTCCATCAGACTCTGAAACGGTATGAAAAGAGTGCCAACGCAGCAGTCAGGTTATAATCACACTGGATTATAATCATCCCTGTACAGGGGGGGGGGAGAAGACCGGATTCCCTTAGCAACAGGAACTTGTTCACGAGAAAGGGTCTCATCGAGCTTAGTCTCACACTGGGAAGCACCAGATTTCCCATACCAGGAAAGACTGTTTAGCTGATCTCCAGACGGAGGCTGCGTGGATACCCCCACGGTATGCTGGACCCACGCGTCACTCACGGCCAAGCATTTCCTGTCTGTGATATTCCCTCCTTACCCCCTGATTCCCGTCAAGCCGTCCCACTCCCAGTGCGCTAACCTCAAGCCCCCAGTTTGCTCTGCGCTTGACGCTACCATGTGAATTCTACGTGTCATATTCCGTGTACCGTCATCACGATTTAAAGCCTCTGACAAAGAAAATCTACTTAAAAGAAAGCTATTTTTACTTATTAGTCCTAGCTTTGGCAGGACGATAATGACAATTGGACTAATGCTTCTTTTAAGGGTTTATGTTTTATTCCAAGCCAGAACCTGCGTTTTCTGATCTGTACATCACAAAAAGTTCTAACATGTCTGTAATAGAAACAGGCGTTAAAGGATACACTGAAATAACTCAACTGAAAAAAAGTGCCCTGCCACTCGTTCTCCTCTTCCCCTTCTGTGAACAGTGTCGATGTTTTTGTTCACCTGATCCTTAAGAGAATATACGAATACCTTTTTTCTTCTTTTTTTTAAAGCTAAGTAAAGAGCCCTTAATTCGATTTCCCTGGTGAAGTCCTAGTGCTTCCCCCTGGTGGCCAGAGTACTACACAGTCAGAAAGCAATAAACTTCACATTTGCTAATTCCTTAGGCTCTTTATCAATATTATTACAACAAAAATCGCTAAAACACTCCCTTTATAAATGCATTATCCAGTGCATAGCTTATAATAATATTTCTATTAATAATATTATAATGTATTGACATACAACACAATTTTTGAACGCTGATGCAGTGATGAGACTTTACTGAGCAGCAACACTCAAGCCAGGTAAAAGTTTAAATGATACGGATGTAGTCAGAAGTGAGAAACCTCACCTAGTTTAGGTCCAGTGGCCACTTTGCCTGCGTGTCTCTCACTCCTCTTCTTGCCCGTGGGCTGATTCTTGTCAGTTTTGGGGCCAGGCCGCGCACCACCCCACGGCCCCTCTGGTGCACGAGAAAATGGCCGGGTCGACGGGGGCCCCGGGACGTCTCGGCGGGGCGTGTTGCCGAGCAGCTCCAGACATGTGTCTTCTGCGGCACACCCATGGGCGTCGTCCAAGAGGGCTCCTAAGAGTCCCAGCAGGGAGAGCGCGAGGACCGCGGGACGGAGTTCCCTTTTCATCGATGAGAACATTGTTGGGCGGAGTTGGACCGCTCAGAGGGCAAACGCTGCTGTTGGGGTGGGCCGGCTCACTGTCCGTCCCCTCAGCTTCTCTCTCACCCAACAACAGGGCTCCAAAAACTTCAAACTGTGTCCCGTACAGCCAGGAGGTCCATTCAAATTCTGCTCTGGGATGGAAAAAAAGTAAAGGGAGAGAGAGAGAAACGTGGGGGGGGGGGAGAGAGGGAGAGAAACGGAGAGAGAAGCGAAGAGAAGAGAAGTTTTTTTTGTTTTGGTTGTTGGCAGATGGTTCAGGCACTAAAGAACAGCTATTTCTGTTTTTATTTTTGCAAAAAAAAAAAAAAGGCTGGACCAAATCGCTAGATGAACTGCAGCCAACGCTGAACTTCTGCAGGGCACACGCATTGCTACTTTTCTTTGTGGAGATGAAAAGGGGAGTCTGGCAAACTGCGCTTTCATCTACACCTTCTCTCCCTCGGCCTCAAGCCTAATCCTGCGTTAATGTGAGGGAAGTTTCACTCTCGTTCTGAACGGACGAATCTCGACCGCTACCCGACACTGTCTGCTGTGGATGATTTTTTTTGCTCACTGCAGAAATGACCATGTTTGGGTACTGCTGTTGTGTTTGCGTCTCCTGTGTGACACGCACACAAATTATTCACTAAAGCTACACTAAAAAGTGGGGGTACAAGCATTGACTAGCAGTTTAGATTTAAAAGTAATTCAGCTATATTTATCAGAGGAAAATCCTCCTACATATCTTTTTATATTTCCGTTGATAGCTATGTTGCAATGAACCAATGCAATAAACAAATGCATCAGAGACCTACACACACAGTATTCGCGTTTTGAAAAGAGTGTTAGCCTGTACAAGTTATTTTCTACAATATTAAAATTGTCTGCAAATTCTGTTCAGGTTGTTGCAAATCACGAACACTGACCGAGTACTGATCTTCAATCATGTCTCTCGTTTTCCCTTAGTGACACGTGCTGAACTTTTCTTTAAAAAAACAGAGACAAACTCCAGTGTGAGAACGTGTACGGTCGGAGGTTGTTTTGGCTCGGCTCATGTTGCAGAGCGATACCAACACGACGTCTCTCTTGGGAAAGAAGCTGGCGTTTCGCCTTCAGAGCCATACCGCGCGAATAACTTGTTCTTGTCTTCATCCCCGGTCTTAACTCTGTATGGCTTTCAGATCCTCTCACAGACGCAGATAAGAGGGTGCTAGATGAATTGCAGTCACTTCACAGGCTGAGACGGATGGAGGGGGGGGAGAGGGAGACCAGAAAAGGAGAGAATCTGCGGACTTCTTCGACGCGCCTCACGTCGGATGACATTTAATCAGTTCGGACCAGAAAGAGAACATTAGGTCACCGCGCCGAGCGGAATACAAAACCGCTCACTCAACAACGTTCCTCTCACTTCGCTGATTGGGGATCGTGATCTGAATTTCATATTGCAGGGGTGCGGAACTTACGGGAAAAAAAGGTCACTTCCCATGTTGCTTTAAAGTAATGGTGGCGTCAAGCTAGCTTTGATCAGGAAGGCGCTCTCCCCAATACTGTGTGTGTCTAATTTAGGATCGAGCCATGAGTTTCTCCACTTTGGAATCGGTGTCCAAATGATCCATGGGGTCCCGTGGGTTCATTTGGCTCTACAGGTTGAAAGGACCTCTGCTATAAAGGATTTACAGGAACAGAAATTAAGCATGACCGGAAATATATACACACGGAGCACAGTTCTAATGCACAGGTAATCGTAGTATAATAACACTGCTTAGAAAACACACTGTCTACTTCTATGTGGAAAAACTCAAATGGCCTCTGAAATGTTCTTGCTTGAGCCTCTTAATTCCCCAACAGGATTTAGAAAGATATCATTCAGACCACTCTAGAAAGAGATGGCTGCTTTGCTGCAGGTGTTTCTATAAATAAATCCGAAACCCATATTTTTCTCTTGGATCAGTACAGTTTTAGCGCCTAATCTCACTGGGTTTGGGTGAAATGAAGATGATCTTTGGAGAACTGGCTCATGCCTTGACACTTGTCACAGTCCTTGCTCTCCTGACAATGGGCTGCACCATCCAAGCCAAAGAAGGAGCTTCTGCTTTCGTAGATTCCACTTTACAGCGATGCATCACTGGTGCACGAGGGGAGGGAGGATGATTTACGGAGAGGGGGAAATAGTTCTTCTCTGCACGTTTGGCAGGTTTTATAAAGCTCTGGGAAAGTTGGAGACAGAACTATTGAAATATGGGCAGAGACAAAGATCACGTTTGGTTGAACTTCACCCTTTTTAATTAAAATCCATCCATTCCAAAATGATTAACTGGAGCACTGTGAAACTGCGAACTGCAAACATTTTAGGTTTGTTAGCATGTATTCTGCCCATGCAAGTACATATTTTACATTCTTTACCTGTAAGATTCCATTGGAGATTCTAGCTACAGAATGTTATATGCTTTATTCTCAGTAAAGTGTGTATTTTCAAATATAAAGCCTCTGTCATGAGGATATTACCTTTCACATCTGGTTCCTTTTCATACTTAAGGAAAAATGTTGACCATATTTGGTGAAAATACTGGGGGGGGTTCCTGCAAGATCACAAGTTCATGGCCAGTAAAAGCAGTGTTTGACCAAAGTGTTTTTTCTGATTAAGTTGAAGTCTTTCATTAAAAACAAAATTATAAAGTTTTAAAGACCTTAATGCAACAGAAAGACACGTTCCAATGCTCACACAGAAAGACGTGTCAGCTCACATCTTCAAATGACAGTGGACCAGAATGTCCTCTTTGATATTGCATTATCTTGTTCCGGAACTTCTGTTCAATTAACCCGGGCAGCATCCTTCAAAAGTCTCATTCATCATCATTGCTTCCACCACGGATCAAAGCAGATCTTAATTACAGGTGGTGCGCAGGTCTTTGATGGTCTTACTGAAAGGCCCGTTTTCTGCTCTCGGAATGGCTGCAACAGCTTTCAGATTACCGGTGTCACCCACGGACGACTGGCCCAGGTAGGCTCAACGTGTGACGTCAGTTCAGCCTGAGCGTAAGAGCACTCGTTACCATGTACAACTGTCAATCTCGACAACAGTCAAGCACTTTCCTTCAGGCTGAACGAGCATCGGTTAACATTTATTCCTTTCCATCTGAATCTGTTCCCGCAAGCTGATGAGAACCCTTCAAACACACACATCTTCAACTGTTTCACATCAGTCTCACTCAGTTTCACATCAGTCTCACTCAAAAATATTAAAGTTTGATATGCCTTTAGAATTACGGTCTTCGCTTTCATCCAAGCAGAGTGCCATTTCAAACTTCCCACAGAAGGAAGTTTGAGTTCAGTTGAATAACCCTTTACGAGAGTGTTTATCAGCACTACAGTAACTATAAACGGAAACTCATTCTATTTCATTTGAATATTGTCGCAATGAGTACCCGAGAAATTATTCGGAAAATATAAGGAGCTCTTTGTCGTTCGGACCTCTTTGTCGTTCAGAGCTCTTTGCATCGGGGGAATCCTTTCTGCGGAGCCCACGGCAAATAGCATATTCAGCGTGTGGAAAAGCGGGAAAAAGAAGTGAAAGCCAGCTGAACAAACGGACATCGAAATAACAAGAAGCATTCTGAACAAGCTTGAGGGTGGCTGAAAAGCGACAGAGAAAGGTCACTTTCTGCCACGACACTGAATTAAACTGGTTTAAGTCCTGGTTTAAGCCCTCTCCAGCTGGTTCTGTCAAATGCTCAAGGTTCTAAATCACTGTCTTTAATTTGGGACCAGGGGTTACCGGAGTGCAGTGAAGTTTAGGGACACACAGAACAGAATCCCAGCGCATGGAAAACTGCTGGCAGTTTGCGTTGCACAGCAAGGCCCACAGCACTACATTCCCCATAAGGCTACAGAACTGACTCACGTTACACACGTGGCACTACATTCCCCATAAGACTACAGAACTGACTCACATTACACACGTTTCATTGTAATGTGAACTGAGCGTGTTAAATATACTGGGCTGTTCCAGTGTAACAATGTCAGGATGGGAGGAATCAGAGGAAGCAGCCACCTGCTGGCCATTCCTAACCCAAAGTTTTTATCGCGTCGAGTTGTCGGGGCTGCGCACTCAAGTAACAGGACGGGCTGCGTGCTCTCTGTCTGTCGCACCAATCTCGAGAGATTTCCTTGAGACGCGAATGTTGAATTGTTCTCCAGTTAGATTTGAAATAACTCAGACATTTTTCCCCCTTCTGTGTTTGGAAGGCATAATTTACTTTGCTCTTCTTTTTAATGGGCACGATATGAATTAACGAGTGCTTTTGGTTATGCTATTATTATTATTATGTTCTGTGTGGGTTGCTTGTTTATTGAAAATATGATACTGAATAGATTATAGTTACAACATTGACGTGGATGGGAAAAGTTGGTTCTACCTGCCCTTCAGCATTGCCGCTTAAGTCAGGTAATGCAAAAATAATATAGTATATTGTCCACTTATTAACAAACGAAAAGTCAGGAAATCTTCGCATGATCTTATTATTTAGTGAAATATAATGGCCTACTCAATGTCTTGAAAGGGAACTTAAAAACCGAATAGAGAAATGCGTAGCACTCGGTGAATCAGTACTTCGAACTTTGTCGGCTCAGGAAAAAAATGCGGTGTTGTTTTTCCACACGCGGAGAATATTCATTTCAAATTTAACCAATAGGTGGTGGTGTTGTAATAAAAATGTTGTTTCTGTGTAAAGCAACGTTCCTAAAGCAATGGAGTGGGCTTGTGATTCATGTCCTAAGCGCATACATTCAGTAATCTATCCCTGCAAATTACATTAATTAAGAACACAAATCAACTTTGAGCTTTCCTGACAGCCTTGTGTTGGAACCCCCTGATTAGCACTTGGATTAGATATTTCTAAACTCTAAACAAGCCAGACGGTGTTCAATAATATCAAACGATGGTTCATGGCATATTTGTCTTTTGCTGTAGGGTAATGCCTTTTTAAATGTATTTACAAAGCTATTTCTTAAAATATGTCATCATATAATCTGTTTAAATCCGTAATTCATATAGCTACTGAGAACCAATATTTAGGCTTTATGGACGCATGATAGTTCTAGATGCCTTGCCTTTCTAAATCTTTTATAGTAGCCTCTGGGATTTGATGCGTTAGATCCAACTCCACTTATTGTAAAGAAAGGGGACGTTAAACTGCGACATATCGGTTGCCTTTCTAAGACCGAACTCACTCTCGCACCCATACCAAGTATTTGATCATAAAGCCTTTGTATCCTACTTCTGTGTGCCTCTTGAGGTTTAGTTCAGGAACCCGACACTTGGTACGAGGGAAGACACCCCATTCTTTAACAGATTATTCCTTAGGATGGGGTTTAATGAATATCTATAAAAAAAACAAATTGTATTGGAATGCAAAACAATGAGGAATAGTCACATGGTATAAACTGTCTTGTTGTGTCTCAGCCATTATTTCTCCATCATAATTTAACAGTTTATATGAGAGTGGGGGTGAAAAAAACATCTCTCTGAAGTTAATATTTTGTGGAAACTGTTTTATAGGGCTTTTGCAGGGTTCTGCCACAGGAATGAGTCATTTTTGAGCACTTTGGCCAGTTTCTGGTTGAAAGGAGAGTAGAAATTCCCCAGAATCTCCTTGGTAATGGGAAGCATGGGTCCCAGGTTTTTGTCGGCCAGTCGCCGTGTGTTCGATGCCGGGCTTCTGGTGATCTCCGCCTCAGTCTGTTCTGTCAGGGGGCCTGAGGGGTAAAACAAGTTAAGATGCTCATTTCAGTGAGAACAGTTTATTATTATTATTGTTTAGCTTCATGTTTTAGCTATGTTGTAAGTAGAGTAGCAAGACATGGTATCATCAGCGTGATCATGTGACCAGCTCAACTGGCCCCTGGCTATAGAGCGATGCGGTATCCGGAAGTCCGGGGAAAGGCATACAATTGAACACATTCTCAATAGAAAATAGCGTAACGTGTGGTTGTTTTTACATACCCAACCTGAGAAATTCAAAGACTTGGTGCATTGTGTATTTCCGATTGGTGGCATGGTCTTCCAGTCGAAGGACAAGAATCTGATCCCTGTGGAAAACGGTCAGCCAGTCCAATATGTAAACAATGTACAGCCCAACCTGTAGTCTAACCTAGAGACAGAGATCAAAAGTCAACGTTACATTTTATGGTCCAGAATAATTCTGTTTCAGGTGTGTTAAAATACAGGCTATGTCCAAACTGGCTGCTGTTCACAATGTAGTAATTAATACATTTCAAAATGTAATACATTTCTAATTTGAGACAAATGTAGCATGAAAATGTGTATGTTGTATGTATAGCAGAGTTTAACCAAACAATTTCTCAATATTGCTAATTACTGGCTATAATTGAATTGTGGCCACTTTCAATAACAGGTTAGCTGTTACAGATTATTTCTGACTAACCTCTCTAATCTAGGCTATTTAGACGTTGATGCTTGACATGAAATATTGTCAGGTGTGGGTTTAGCAGCGAGGACTTGGAGAGAACAGATCATTCACAGTGTACAGCGGAAATCCGTTTCGCTAAGTGAGATTTGTACTCAGATTATGCGGATGATGAAATGAATGCAGACCGAAACGCGATTGGTTTCTGGAAATTGGACACCTGGTAATTAGAATGACAATGATGCAGGACACCCACAGGCCAGCATTGCCAATCGGTACAGACACTAAACCAGCACGAGTGTCCTCTAAACGATACAGAATAGGTCAGATTAAATAATCAGCCCATCACTGCAGCAGCAAAGAGCTGGCAATTGGCTCTCTTTGCCCCCTAGGGACATAAATTGTTGCCTACAAACATTCCTAGGGTGTTGTCGGGATGTGTTCTGGTGCTAGAGAAAATGATTGGTTTAGCCCAAGTGAATGGCCGTCAGCTTTGCCCAGGCAAAGAATATCTGGATTCGGCCAAAGCTGGAATGGAGAAATGAAATGGTCTCCAAAGGTACCTGACTGCAACAACAAGCACCTTTGTACATTTTGAATTCCCAGGGCTCCGCTAAAGGTCCAACATATCATGTTATCGGTGTAACCTGCAGTAATAGGACCTAACCGTTGTTAAAGAAAGGTTGAAGTTAACAGTCAGGCAGGGAGGAGAGGACAGAAATGTTCCTTCGGGACACTTCCGTAGAGGCCAGTGTATGCACATCAGATAGGAATACTGAAGGCTCTGATTTTGGTCGAGTGGAGGACTCCATATTAGGCCCACAGCTAGCTCATCTGAACTACGATCCGAGTAGGTAGCGGTTTTCCCAGGTTCCCCGTTGTCAGCACGCTGAAACGGCATGTACATTTTTTCAGCGGTTTCCTTTGGAGAGACGCGTTCCGTCTAACCAACACAGCAGCAGCAAGCCCCAGCAACCTGGGATGGTTTCTGCACCTGCGGCCGAGAGTTTTGCACTCTGTTTACTCAGGAGCCTTACTCACGGGCATGGCGTTGTTGAGGCTGGTGTTGTAAACGCAGGAGCGCATGGAGGATTCTGTCAGGCACTCCTCAAACAGCTGCAGCGACTCCAAGACCCTCTCGTGGAAGTCCTCAGCCGACTTGTTGGCAATGCCGAAGTAGAGATAGTCGGAGTAAAGCCTACGTTGCGTTGAGAGAGACACTGTCATGAGGATGATGCACGCTCGCTCTCACTCTCACACTCGCTCTCACACTCGCTCTCACTCTCACACTCACTTTCACACTCGCTCTCACTCTCACACTCACTCTCAGACTCACTCTCACTCTCAGACTCACTCTCAAACTCACACTCACTCTCAGACTCACTCTCACTCTCAGACTCACACTCACTCACAACAGCTTCCACTAGTGATTTTATTCTTATCAATTCTAAAACATCATAATTTATGATGACTTCATTATGTTGCTCTCATTGTTTGAGAATTTTAAACATAAGCGGAATCATAAACTTGCAGTATCCAAAGAACTTTTCACTGAATCTTGGCACAGAAAGGCAGTGTGGCAGACACAAGGAACAAACAGGCTTGACATTCCACCTCTCCACAGGGTCCCTGAGCATGACGATGAACTTGGCATCTGGCTGAATGGCGTGGACAAAGTCTTGCACCAGGAAGGAGGGTTTCTCCACAGTGGCGTTGTCATAGAAATAGACCCAGGCATTGTTGTCCCACATGGTGGACGCGCTGGCCTCCCCTGCGAAGAGAAAAAAGGAATCATCGAGTCACGGGCGTGTCATCCAGTCACGGGCCATGCACAGTTGGTGTCCCCTTTTCATTGGAACTCACCACGGCTAGCTGAGTAACCTCAGAGTACTGGATTTGGGAAATAATATTAACGGGTCCATTTATACTCTGTCCTTTAATACCCACTGTGAGGTCCTATTAAACGGCTCCTTACTGCGGCCAGCCCTCTTGACTTTGTCTAAAAGGAACCAGGAGAAACTAATGGGGTTCTATGGTAAAAGATGAGGGGCCTCCTGTTTTCTTGGAGAGAGCGGCTCGCTAATCAAGTGGAGTGGCGGCGATGTGTGATTGAAAACGATGCTTTCTCTCGACAGCAACGCATGGGCACCCAGCCTGGCTGTGATTGGCTCGGTCAGCGCCAGGACCTCCCCACCCAGGGATAGCACTTAATTACCCGCTGCCTTTCAACAGAGCAGGCCGCCCCGATCAATTAGCGCTCGCAGCTCCCCGGCTGGAAGAACTGCCAGGCCCCCGTCCCATCTGTGATTAGCGCGAAATGTTTCTGTGTGATCGTTTTGCAGCTTTCCTCCTTCAGTGGGCACATATGCACATCCCTTCGTCACTGAATCAGCTTCGGAGGTCGAGGATCTTAACCGGTCGCAATATGATCTAATCGAAAGGTAACTAAAAACTAAAACTTAGTGATGTTCCCTCATCAAACTAATTTATTCCCATTAGCCAATGAGTGAAATTAACGTTAAGTAATTCCTCAGGGATGGGGCTGGCTTGGTGTGGTTCTTTTCCAGTTAGTTTATTTTTTAAATCGTTGATTTTATTTTTAACAGTTGGTTTTCATTTTTTATTTATATATATATATATATATACATGTGTATATATATATACATGTATTTGAAGTAAAAAACAATCACGGCACATCATTGACTTAAATTACACTTATTCCTTGAATAAGCTCTTTAATAATAGTAAGCTAGACATATGTACCAGTTTCCATCAAGGACCTAAATTGAATGATATTAGAATAGACCCTGGCCTAGATAGAATAATTTTCGTTATATTATATTCCCATTGCTTAATGTCAAAGGGGTTACGTACACAGAACTGAAGCGTGAAAATACAAATTGTAAATACTGCCTTCACTGCTATCTCTGACAAGATTGTGTGTGTGTGTGTATGTGTGCGTGCGTGTGTGTGTGGTGCTCAAAGCATGTGATAAATGACTTAATTTAATAATAATACAATAAACATTACTGCTGCATGAAAATTGAGTCATTAGTGAAAAGAGCCCTAGGATATTCAGCAGTGTCAATGAGATGACCTGACGCACCAGCACACAACCAAGATTAAAACGGAGAAGCTAATCTGCGCAGACAGAGAGAGATAAGGTAGGCTTAAACTGGCCTACCGATAATGATGCTGCGCTGGTTCTGGCTGATGGACGCGTTTCCCAGTAAGCGGTCCTGGATCTGATATGCTGCCAGGTCAAAGAGGTCCAGGTAATCCTTGACAGGGTAACGGTTGTGGAAGGCTTCATTCAGACGGATGATGCCTGAGGGGAGAGGGGATTGCAGGTCTCATGGTACTTCACAAGGGAAACGGTCACTCTATCCGCCATTAAAAATGTTCATCGGAGCAGGCAGATTTATTTAGTTACGTTTTCATGCTCCTTGCATTAAGAGAGACCTTTCTTCCTTGGTTTCTTACCATGTTATCATTATTTTCTTTATTTTAAAGTGACTGTGTGAAGTCGGACTCTCACCGAGTCCCACTATCCAAATTCCTACTTCCTACCATTGTTGGAATATTTTTGAATATTTAGATTGACATGTTATATATGTTCTCTGCTGGAGAGAAACTTCCGTGACGTGGTGTGTTTATATACCCTTGTTTACAATACCAGGCTTGCCTGGTGGATGTGAGACCCATCCTGGAGTCACAGTAAAACTTCCATGAACCCAAAATAAACCCATGTGAGAATGCAAGCAGGCTGGCCTTGTTTGGTAATGGAAATACAGCAACACATAGACGACGTGTTTGATTATCCTTTGAAAACACAAGCTATTTCTACTTTTACACAACTGTATCGCTACTGTCTCTAAGGACATCAACAAATACATTTTATGTGTACTGAATAGCCTTGAATTGCCTAAAAATGCAAAAATAGCCTAGAAATGTTTCAGTCTGTAAAAAAAAAAAAATGTTACCGTTTTCAACCAAGTTTCAACAACTCAGTGGCACTTACCAAATCGTTTCCTGGTCCACCAGTGTGGTTCTTTCATGATGGTAAACCTCACGTCCGGGTGCAACCGCAGTCGGTCGTAGAGGTCCGTGGTGCCACACTTGGGCTGGCCTATGATGTAGAAGTAGGGGAGACAGCGTATCCGGTAGTACTTGCCCCGGCGGAGATGCAGGTGCTCTTGGAACGTGCTCCTGAGGTGGTCAAACGCTGTCCGGAGGCGCCGAGAGTAAACTGCATACAGGTTCCACCCGTAGGGGTTGCCAGTGACATTCCCAGAATGCTCCTCGTACCAGCAGGGATTCTTCACGTTTGGCAGGAATGTCCGGGGAATGGCGGAAAATATCTGAAAAGTAAGAGGATATCAGTGATAATTGTTCATTGAATCTATGTAAATGCATAATACATGTGTATATA
>JAOVYW010065043.1:0-12943 GCA_025775045.1 Hiodon tergisus
ACCCAGACAATAACTAGGATGTCTGGGATGCTCGTCACTGATGTTCCACGGTTCAGGTTACCGGCCTATCCCTTCGGCTCCTTCCAGTAACGATAACGCTTATAATGCAACGTATATTATTATTCTGGCGCGCGCTTTCCCAGTGTTAGTACTTATTTCTGCTTTTAATGCGCCAATGTACTGCTGAAGAATTAAGAATTGACGCTGGGACCTGAGAAACCAAGAGCTAAAAAGAAAGATTTTTCTCCTGAAACTGGGCCATCCTTGCCTGGTGTGCAGGCAGAAGCCCACAGTCTCGCTCCAAGCTTTTTATCTTTGTGCGGTGCACTGTGTGCCTCGCTGCTGCTCCGACAAGCTGGATTTCCTGGGCTCAAGCGTGCTTCCTCATCGGGGGGGGGTGGGGTGAAAAAAAACAACAACATGAAAGGGAAAGAATGCACTCCATTCAAACTGGACACAGGATCGCCAATGCCTTCAAACAAAGCAGAGGAGATAAAGGCACAAGAAAGCTCAACTGGAACAGCGCTGCGTAGGGAAAAGGGGCACGGCAGAGCATTACGATCATGACAGATCACGGCGAGGATCCAACGCTGCCAGGCAGTGGCGACGTGCATTAATAACCTTCCCCAGGCCACAGAGACAGGCTTCAGTCAAAGTCAAAGACAGGGCGGTTGTTCCAGCATGACTAATACAGTGGCACACGTCTTTGTGCTCTTTGTGTGCCGAGATTGCTGCAGTGTCACAGGGAAATGATGTGGGTGTGTGTGTGTGTGTGTGTGCTTGTGTGTGTGTGAGTGTATTGTGTGTGTGTTGTGTGAGAGTGTATTGTGTGTGTGAGTGTATTGTGTGTGTGTGTGTGTGTGTGTGTGTGAGTGTATTGTGTGTGTGTGTGTGTGTGTGTGTGCTTGTGTGTGTGAGTGTATTGTGTGTGTGTTGTGTGAGAGTGTATTGTGTGTGTGTGTGTGTGTGTGTGTGTGCTTGTGTGTGTGAGTGTATTGTGTGTGTGTTGTGTGAGAGTGTATTGTGTGTGTGTGTGTGCTTGTGTGTGTGTTAGTGTATTGTGTGTGTGTGTGAGTGTATTGTGTGTGTATTGTGTGTGTGTGTATAGTGTGTGTCAGGGAGGCTACACACAAGTCCATACATACCATAAATACTCATACAACAACCAGACCCAGAACCTGTGAGGCATAGTCATAGGACCCACCTCCCTGCTTATTAGAGCTGTGCAGAAAATACAACAGCAGTCAGATATGATGGCAAGTAATCACTTTTATGAATATGATCTGCTCCTCTTTAGCTATTGAGAGAACGTGATTATCTCTATGTACAATTGGTCTCGTTACTTCAACGTAACGTTCCTTAAGTTTGTTCAATGCAGGATAACATGAAGTTTATTTGAAATTTAGGAGAAAGTTTGCGCTGACACACCAGTTGGTGATAACGCTGGCAGACTGTTTCTGACACCCAGAGAGTTTCAGGAGCTAACCCTTAGTGGTGGTAAGTAGCACACAGACAGCTCCCAACGACACCCTGGTTGGGGGCCTCTAATTAAATTTATGTCATAGATTGGAGTCACAGGAAAATCACTGCTGAAAACGCTGTTGAGCCGAAGTAGGTTTAAAGAGACATTAGCAGAAGGGAACAGTCTGATAAATAATTACGAGTTAATAATAATAATAATAATTATGTAAATGCAAAACACAACGGCTAATCGTCTGAGGAGAGTGCAAGAGAAGCCCAGGAGAGGAGTTACTGAAAAGAGGTGAGATCAATAGCCCTCCAGGGTGGTTTACTTTGCGCCCTTCTTCCGGAGCCTGAAACGCCTGCCTGTGTAACGGATCTCTGCGCCTTTGTGAAGGGCAGGTATAGCTCCGTCACACGTCTGAGTGGAAGTGTTTTCCTCTCTGTTAGCTACCCTAAAGAGTTTCACTGCCCCGAGCGGATCCTACGGCGAGCCGCTCAATAAGAAATAAACAAAAAAAACATATTCATACTGGTAGAAATTTTGCATAGGTGTTTCTCTACGGCTGTAATTCTAGACCAAATCAAGTTCATCAAACACCTAAGAGAATACAGAAAATGGAAAATATTCACCTTGTTAAATAATAAATATTCTTGCCACTATAAACAAAAGTAAAACACCCTGTTCAAAAGTTCACTCTCTGCAGGCCCACCCACGTCCAATGTTACTGCAGTCCCTGGCAACGCAAAATGTGTGTTATTCAGCAAGCTTTTGCCTCCTTTTTTACACACATATACTATACACATCTGTATTGACACTTGGGGTCAGGAGAATGCCCGAAAACCGAGCTCTAGGGTAACGTGTGGATGTTCAGACTGTGTCTAGTATTACAGCCAACCCTGTGGGACTTGTCAACACTCTGTGAACACAATATTATACAGGGAACCAAAGCGATCTGTCAGTGGTCACGGCGAGCTACAGCTCCAATTGCTACTGCCGTATCAAAGTTAAAAACAAAACAAAAATAGCATATCTGTGGTCGACAAGAGGTCATTATGGCTGCCGATAAATTGGACAGGTCATCATTTAGCGCAGTTTGACATGCGATTGACTTAAACTCGGTTGGGCTGAGGGAAAGTGTTCGCACCCAACCACAATACTTCCTGAGTTCCTATTTGTTTACCTCCACCTCCCCACACAATCCAAAGGGAGTGGTGATTTGTCCGTAGACCCCTGGGATCGGAGCAGGAAGAGTGGAGGTGAAAGAAGGTTATTGCCCTGGGCAACCCCAGAGGTGATATGCAGGAAGAGAGGGAACCCCGATGCCATGGTATGCCTCTGGAGTAGCCTGGGAGTGGAGGACACACTGAGAGTCTTCTGTGTGTCATTTAGGTCAAAGTGAGTGAGCACTGCTTCTCAAGAGATTACCTGATACCTCAAATAAACAGCCAGGTAAACAAAAGGAACAAAAGGCAACGCCCACAGTGTAGTATTCATTATCACGAGCAAGTGGGTTGTGTATTAATGTGGTGTGCTCACAGACTGATCACATAGAATCAATAGAAGAGAAGCCATAAACAGATCCCATAGAGAAAGAGACTGTGTCCTACAAAGACAAAAGGCTTTAGCATAGGTTCCAAAGAGGGAGAAGCCCAAAGAGATTCATCACAGAGAGAGCTCAGAGTACAGCGAGACTCTCCACAGAGACAGGAGCCCAGAGAGACTCTCTACATAGACAAGCACCCAGAGAGACCATCCACAGAGACATGAGCCCAGAGAGACCATCCACAGAGACATGAGCCCAGAGAGACAAGAGCCCAGAGAGACCATCCAGAGATACAGACATCCAAGAGAAACCATCCACAGAGACAAGAGCCCAGAGAGACCATCTACAGATACAGGTGCACAGAGAGACAAGAGCCCAGAGAGACCATCCAGAGAGACAAGAGCCCAGAGAGACTCTGTTCTTAGACAAGAGCCCAGAGACACCAACCATGAAGAGACAAGAGCCCAGAGAGAACATCTAAAGAGACAGGTACCAAAAGAAACCGTCCAGAGAGACAAGCGCAAAGACAGACCACCCACAGAGACAGGAGCCCAGAGAGACCATCCAAAGAGACAGGAGCCCAGCAAAACTCAGACATTAAGCTTTGTACCGCAGCATGTAAATTTGAAGTACAGGGGAAGACAGCTCTCCTCTCATTAAAGAACTAAGGACTGTAGGAATGACAAACAGGAAGATAACAAACTCATTAATTCTGACAAACATCGCCATCGGTACGTGTAAAAAATATATTCAGGAAAATCACTGGATCAACTGTGGTTATTGTCAATTATAACCTTTTGTTTTTCTGCACCATCTGAAACTGTAATCCCTTTTTTTCCATTTATGCTGCCATAGTTACTGCGATTCACACACAACCAATTATACATCACCGTTTCTGGCCTCCTTCCCATTCTCTCTAACTGAAGATAAATTTATCTTGTGATCTATACCTTGACAAACAGGAGAAGACAAGAGCATGGCATTGTGGGTCTCTTAGGTTGGACTATCCCCTCTGAAAGGCAGGTGGCCCTTTCTCGGAAGGATCATGTGATTTGAGGGGACATACTTAGAATACTTGGCACCAGAGACCGAAATATGTATTAGTGAGCTACAAAGTAAAACCCTCAAAAACAGCTCAGACCTAATATATATCAAACTAATCCAATCTCACTCCTCCTTCTCCTTGCAATCTGGGTTCTATTATCAATACGAGGGATTTTATCAATCCAGAGATTTATGAATGGGTTCTGAATCGAAATATAAGTTATAATGATGGCTGGCAGCTTTTCAGGCTGCAGAACTGCATAAATAACACAAATATGCACCGGCTTATTTTGGCAGAAGAGAAGGGTGTGCGTTTGTAGGAGAGAACTGCATTATGGGAATGCGTTGACAAAGGAGCCATTAGCGATTTAGCCAGACTGAGCGAGCGCCTTGAAGATGTCGGACGAGAACGCGCAGCTGAACAGAGTCTCCTGGGAGAAGAATTCGTTTGAGCACGGTTGGCTGGGTTAAAAACATGTGCTTCCCTTAAAACCAGCCCCTCAGAGGATCTGGAACCGTCCTCCTCGTGCACTTTGAGCCCTGTGCACTTCTTGCCCCCCTCAGTCAGCGGTTCATTTGACGAATCAGCTCCTGGACAAATGGTCTTTGGCCTCAGTCGAGAGAGAACTCTCTGAGTCATTATCGTACTTAAGCGGGCTAACCGAGGATGCCTTTAGTAAGGGTTAGATTACACATTACATATCCCTCTTCCTTTCTTGTTCCACGTCTTCTGCCTTTTAATTCAATCTAGGAACTTTTGGAGAAAGACCTTTAGCAATGTACACCTCGCTGACCAGACCTCCATCTTTCCTCCACCTAATGCAATTTGGCCACGATGATTATTCTTAGTACCTTGTTGGCTGATACACTCCTACTGTCTGGGGCTGTCTGGAGCACTGTCGATGTGGGGTGGCTAAGAGTCAGAGGAACACAAACGAGCAGGTCTTTTTACTTTCTTAAATGCTCAAAACCGGAGTAGTTACTTAACGATTATTTTAATTTTTTATCCATTAGTTCATCAATTAAAAAATATATTTAGATAGGTTTGATTGACCGGGACTGTGTCATCCGTCATCAGAAAACAGACCAAAACTAAAGAGGATATTTTAGAAGGTACACATGCAACGAAACAGCTGCTACATCCACAGAAAAGGGGATAAAGGACAATACCATCTCTCACGTTGTGTCCTGCAATGCATACTGCGTGCACACACATTCACCACACACGCGCGCATGCCCACAAATTCACCACACACACACCATACACACACACACACACACACACACACACACACACACACACACCACACACAGACACATATACACACACACACACATACACATAGTTCAGTATCTTGAGTCGTCTGTAACCGATACGTTTCCACAAGAGCCACTGTCACGCGTGAGTCCATACTCAGAAAAGACACAAATTCGGAGAGTCAGGTAGAGATCTCAGGGAAGGGAGGAGAAACCTGAGCTTCTTCCCTGAGTTGTACCGTGATGCATTCATTATTTAAGAGCACCGTTTCAAAACAAACCCACCCCTAACATCGAGATGCTGGGACTGGGACTCTTCCCAGTGAAATCTTTCCGATAAGGAGGCTATAAAACATCTTCATGTGGTATTGGTTTTCTGCGGGCTATTGATCAGAAAATCGATAACCAAGCACATTATCCCCTTGTTTCTGAAGGATGTTGCCGGCCAGACGGCAACGATGCAGCCTATTAGTCAAAGCAGATCGAGGGCTGCAGCAGCTCACAAAGTACATTCTCTCAACGTAAAAATAACCTTTAGACAAACCTCTCCATCTCACGTTCAAGCACATGTACTCTGTTATCAATGCCTTATTTATACCAGAGTCAGGCAAATGAGTGGTCTTCCATCAGTGTGTTCACTGGCTAAATGCTCACAGTAATGAATGTAATTATTAAATTATTGCATTAAAATAACTCGTCCCTGTCCTGAATTGTGCTGTCATTAAGCATAAGCAACCGTCTAACATTTTTTGTTTAATACACAAATAGTTTTTAAAAAACCCAAAGAAACCTAATGCTATCCTTCCCGGGTTGGAAAATATATATTAAACTGATACCTGGAACTGCCAAGAATAAACATTAGTCAGGTGGCTAACAGGCAAGTTAGCATCTTCACAGAACACCGTGATTTCTGAGCATTTGCCCTAACTGGGCTCACCACAAGGTAATAAACACAAGCGTGACACATTTATTAATCACGACGCTATTTCAGCAATTGGGGTAAAAACAAAACATATCCCACACCTAATCCCTCATTAATCCACCAGTAAATTAGATTTCTATAATGGGATTTTCTACAACGCCTTAAATTCCTTTTCGGGGAGTGGAGTATGTGAGAGTACTCTTAGGTTTTATATCTAGTACGATTTTACAGTCCACGAATATAGAAAAATATTCATCTAGGCCCGATTGCTAAGAGTTGTTAATTTATTGATATGTAAATAGTTGAACGTCCTTTGATATTTATACTGCCGTACAGCAAGCTGGGAATTTGGAGAGTGTGACGTCCAAAGAGGAGACAGGAAACACAGGGCAGAGATGTTCTGGGGAGAAAGCTCATTGCCAGGAACTGTCAGTGATAAAACTGAAGAACAAATCACGAATGCCACTTCCCCAAATTATATGGAAAAAAAAATGCCATTGGGCCAAACTGTTTTTTTAAACCGTCCAGGAATGTTCGAGGTCAATACAATCTAGGGTTGGAAGAGAATGACCTTCATGGCAGTAAGCTGAAATCCATACCCTTTTTAACTTAGATGCACCTTCAAAGGGCTGACATCAATAGCCTCTCATCTTTGTGAAGCCACAATGCCCACCTGATTCCCACTGACAGCTGAGTGCTAGTGCGTTCTTCACAGAGGTCCAAAAAGAGAAAAGAATAAGTAAATTAATAATAATTTGTCATAAATTGTTTGTTTTTTTTAAAAAGCCACCTTTTTGAAAAACCAAGACCATCGCCAATATTTCTCTGTGTTGCAGTGTGAACGTCACCACGGCTAAGTCAAGTTTATTCCCAAATCCGTCCACGTGGAAATTAAAATGACTTTGTGAGGCATAGCAATGTAGTCTTCCTTCCTTTCATATGCTCATACATCATTCACCTTTATTTTCGACTGAATTTACGTCAAAAGTTGTTTATGCCCAGTGCGTGAGCAGTTGGTCCATCACTGCATGACTCTCCTCTTTATAAACCCCACCCTTCGCCCTCAGTCTCAGTGAGGGCATTTATCTAGGGCGTGTCTGCTGCTTGAGAGATCCCTGGTCTCGTTGTTGTTGTTCTCCTCTTGAAGGGAAGCAGGAGGGATGCAGTGTCGCCGTGACAACTGGGAAAACCCTGGCGCCAGCTCCCTGCCACTCAGCTCCCAATGCACCTGAGCTGTCTCGCACCCGCAGAGGGCATCGGGCGGGGAACAAAGGATAGGTCAGGTGAGCTGGAAGCGGCACTATTTTGCCCTCCACCCCTGTGTGCCGCTCGGCCATCAATTCTGCGTAATCCGAGGCCTACTCCCAGCCAACAGGGCGGCGCCAGACACACAGAGGGCATGCACTTGTGGAAAGTACCGGAAACCTGGTCTCACTAAGGAGCCCAGAAGCTCACTGACGCTTCCAGACATATTCACTTAACAGGAAATCGGAGCATTTCAAAGTTTCTCTGCTTATTAATTATCTTGCTATCACACAGTATCAGGGGGTCAGGAATACCTTAATGTGGTGTAAATGCGTCTTTGACCACTGTTTGATCCACAAAGCCACGCTTCACTCTTTCAGCCAAGCCCAAAAAGTCTTGCATTGCCCCCTGTAATGACAACCACAGCTTACATGCGTCCCAGAAGGAAGTGGCAATTCAGCCAGGGCCACTGATGAAGTACGGGTGGCTACCTGAAGAGCGCGCACGCCTATTCAAAGACACGAGGCACTCCAATAATGGTTATTGGTAGCTACCAACTGGCTAAGCAGCTGGGGGGGGGGGGGGGGAGGCTGTGTCCAAACTGATTTCTGACATTATGGAGAGGACAGCTGGCATGAAGCCCAAAACCGAGCCCCTCTGTATTCAGACACGAAAGACAAGCCCTCATTTCATTAGAGGCTTCGAAACCCCGCCCCCTAATCCGCATAGCTCTGCATCTTGTTTGACCATATCATGGGTGTCACTGACTGAACAGATTCAAAGTGGCAGGCAAAAGCAGATGTAACTGTGCGGGGAATCTGCAGAGATTCAGACAGCCACAGGGAAAAATAATCTAAAAGTGCACCAAACACCAGTAAAAAATGGTTACAGCAAACAATGTGAACATAAACAAATCAAAGCTCATCTAATTAGTTTAAGTAAGAGTGTTGATGCATGTGGAATTCTGCATGCCGCAGCTGCACAGATGAAATTTTAGAAGGTCTAATTCTGAGTATTCCGATACTTTCTTCAAGTAAGTGACACCACCATCAATGACGGACCTGCAAAATGTGTCAAGAGGGAGCCAAGACACTGCGTGGGCATGGCAACAGGTCAGAGACACAGTGAGAGATCACACGGACTGTCAACAGGGTTCTGATGGGAAATAACAAGCAGGAGAGAGGGAGAGGGAGAGAGAGAGGGAAATACTTCAAATTAAAAGAAAAATATTGATTGATGATTGACAATATTTCTCCCGCACTTCAAAAAGGGATCAGCCTTGCTGGGTGGGAGGGTATGTGATGGAATGCGGTAACCTCCGGGGCAACGGGTAACTATGGCAAATCACATAAACATAATTGTTTTTGTTTTTGTATAATTATAACTGCAGACACCTTAGTTGTTAAATATTATCAATTCTTTCCTTTAGTTTTCACTGCTTGGGTTATAGTATTTTATTATAGTCAGACATTTTTCAATGGAAAAAATAACTGAGCGAGATAAGGGGTCGAGAGAGAGAGAAAGCCCTGGGACGAGAAAGAGATGTAATTTATGTAGCCGCTACAATGACTATTTGTGCCTTTTACCGGTTCTTCTGTAATTATTGGTTAAACTCGTAAGAGCACTTTTTGAATTATAACTGGAGTGACAGAGAGGGAAGAAGGTTAAAAGAGAAGAGCAGAAGTTTTCCACAAGCTGCTGGAGTCGGCCTGTTCCTGGCAGGTCGAAGGTGAGTGTGAACGACAGTGTGGTCCGCTCGAGCAGTTATGTGGACAGGCAATCGCAGGATCTTCCGCCGTGCATTTACACAAAGCATGGTCAGGCGGGAGGCTACTGGGTCTGTTCAGCGGGGGGGCGAGGCACGGGGTTTTCTGTCGGTGCCAGGTGGGGGTTGGGTTGCAGCCCAGACAGCTCACACTTCAGATTAAAGGCGCATTAGTGTGCCGTTTGGAGCAGTGAGAAATAGAGAGGGCGAGCTCTTCCATACGTTCACACGCCTGCCTGAAAGCATGGGCTAAGTTTAGCTCCCAGAAGGTAGGAGGAAATTCACACGCGGATCTGAAGAGCGATGGAGCGGTCCTGGTCTTTTCCCTGAGAACTGTGCTCACGTGTCTGTGACTTGTGCAATGCATTCGGTCGAGGGTATGAATGCATGCAAGTGTGCGTAAATGCAGTTTGTTCACGTGTGTGTCTATGTGTGAGATATGAGAGAGGGAGAGAGAGAGAGAGAGAGAGTGTGTGTGTGTCTGTGTGAGATATGAGAGAGAGGGAGGGAGAGAGAGAGAGTGTGTGTGTGTCTATATGTGAGACATGAGAGAGAGAGAGAGAGTTTTTTTTTCTTTCCACATGTATATTTTGTATAATTGCTTTGGCAACACCTGCTATTGCATGTCATGCCAATAAAGCACCATTGAATTGAATTGAATTGAATTGAAAGAGAGAGAGCGTGTATGTCTATGTGTGACATATGAGAGAGAGCGAGAGAGAATGTGTGAGAGTGTTTATGTGTGAGATATGAGAGAGAGAGAGAGAGAGAGAGAGAAAGAGAGACCGTGTATGTCTGTGTGACATATGAGAGAGAGCGAGTGAGAGGGAGAGACAGAGTGTGTCTATGTGTGACATAATGAGAGAGAGCGAGTGAGAGGGAGAGACAGAGAGAGAGAGAGTGTGTCTATGTGTGACATAATGAGAGAGAGCAAGAGAGCGTGTGTGTGTGTCTATGTGTAAGATATGAGTGTGTGGGTGAGCTTCTGTAAATTATATTACCGAAACAAACAGAATACAGATTTTTGCACATCCTCAGTTGTCCGTTGGTACCTAGGCGTAGCACTTTGACGGAGGACCCGACCACAATGTCCCCCCCTTCCCAGGCCTTCGACACATAGCGAAAGCTAGCGTCTCTTTTCCTCCACCACATCACTGGCAGCCAGGAACAAGGCAGGGGTTTGAAAACGTGGGGGCACTGACCCTCATATCACAACACTTTGATCAATCAACCAGGGGAAATGACACGCCTTCCTCATCCACGACCTCCTGATCTCTCTTTCCTTTCTCTCATTATTTACACACCCACTGTAAAAGGGAAGCCCTTCACTAAGACAATATAAAATGGTTTTAATTTATAAACCTTTCTTGATTTGTTTCTTTAATTCAAAGTTTTTAATTGGTAATTTCAGGTATCTAACTGAATTGATGCGATAATGTGTTAATGAGAAAGAATGTAAGGGGAGAGAGATGTTTTTTAGTGGTGGGCTTTTGTGGTGTGCGGCCGTCTTTAGTAAAATACCTTTGTGTAGTTTTGTTATCCGGGTCTGGTGTGGTTCTAAACTCATTTTTAATGCCTGGAGTCAGCCAGCTTGATGACACCCTCTACTTTCCATTTTTTTGGTTTCTCTCTCGCTTTCATTCTTTCTCTCATCCTATTCTGTCATTACCCCTCCGAGCTTGGTCTGCCTGCAAAGACTAACCCCGCTCCATACTCTCACACCTAACTCCAAAAGGGGTCACAGGGTCACTGGGACACATACAGTAATCCTCTTTGACACCTCTTTCTGATTGGTTAATGTACCACCCCCTCTCTACTCAGCTTCTCAGTTGCAAAAGCACTCCCGCTCCCTGTGAGGAAATCAGATTTTTTTAAAAAGATGTCTATATCTAGCAAGTGAAACAGGAAATATAAAATCGATAACAACTACATATCAGTGGCAGCATCCCTGGGTATCGATGTAATGTATTTGATCAAAATCAAAACACTTATTGTGAAGGCCCGAGATCTGTCTTCGGTTTCAGCGGCCAGGAGAAAGGTGTGGCGGGTGATAGGAAGCGCCTCGGGTTCCTCCACAAAACAGAGCTAAGTGCCTTTGCAGCCAATGCAAAGCAGTGTCATTGAAAGGCATGGTGTGAGTGCAGCCGCTGTAATCTTGTCCTTCCTAATCATCCCTCAGTGGCCACAAAGTCTCGGCAATCACCCTGATCCTGTCACCATCATCCTCATAACCGTCATCATTAACATACCATTATCTATCGGTCTGATTCTGACATAAAGTGGGGACTTGGGTTTCTCATTGATGATGCAGTCCTCATTTACAGCAAGATACCAGACAAAGGACGTGTGGTGTTCTCGCCTTCAGTCCGCCTTCACTTGTAATGAATGCATTATTACAATTGAATATGATTATCGGGCTGTACAGATACACTACACGGCCAAGAGTATATGGACACCACTTCATGTTAGTGGATTCGGTCATTTCAGCCACACCTTGCTGACAGGTGTTTAAAATCGAGCACAGAGACATGAACACAGACATCTCCATAGACAAACATTGGCAGTGGGATGGCCCGTACTGAAGAGCTCCGTGGCTTTCAACGTGGTACTGTCATAGGATGCCACCCTTTCAACAAGTCCGTTCGTCCAATTTCTGCCCAGCTGGACCTGCCCAAAGTGGGAACGTTGCTCCAGGAGCCACAAAAGCTCAGCTGCAAAGTGGTAGGCCACACAAGTGCGCAGGGTATACAAATAGTCTGTACTCACCACAACACTCACTACAAATCTGGGTTTGGCAGATGCCAGAACACTACCTGTCTGAATGCATAGTGCAGACTGTAAAGTTTGGTGGAGGAGGAATAATGGTCTGGGGCTGTTTTTCATGGTTCGGGCTAGGCCCCTTAGTTCCAGTGAAGGGAAATCTTAACGCACTTTATCATGCAATGACATTCTAGACGAATCTGTGCTTCCATCTTTGTGGCAACAAAGCGAGGTCCATACAGAAATGTTTTGTTGAGACTAGAGTGGGGGGAAAAATTGACTGGCCTGCACAGAGCCCTGACCTCAACCCCATCAAACACCTTTGGGATAAATTGGTGAACATCAGTTCCCAACCACACAAACGCTCTTCAGGCTGAATGGAAGTCCCCGCAGCAATGTTCCAACATCAAGCGGAAAGCGTTCCCAGAAGAGAGAAGACTATTTGAGCAGCAAAGGGGGGACCAACTCCATATTAATGCCCATGATTTTGGAATGAGATCTTTAACAAGGAGTCCACATACTTTTAGCCATGTGCTGTACCTTCAAGACAGTGAACATGCTTTTTTTTTTTACCTCTCCTCTAGGTCTAACACAATTAAAGGGCAAGCACTCTGTACAAGCATGGCATAATCTAAACTATTCTTGTTGAGTTTATAAAGATATAAACAAGTATTTAGCAAAGTCAGATGCATGATGGTTCTGAGCCATTTCAGAGCATGCATGGCGAGTTGGTTTAGCTTTACTTCTTGCAATTTCTTGTCATGCAGTACATTTTGAGGCTTGGTGGGAATACGGAGCCCAAGAACACAGGAGCCGGAGCGAGTGTGAGGTCCCAGCTCTGTGGTGTGGGGTTGAGCAGGAACATAGGAGCCGGAGCGAGTGTGAGGTCCCAGCTCTGTGGTGTGGGGTTGAGCAGGAACACAGGAGCCGGAGCGAGTGTGA
>JAOVYW010065052.1:0-11789 GCA_025775045.1 Hiodon tergisus
GAGCTGTGTATTTTACCTACAGCCGCTGTGCGTTTGGAGCTGTGTGGAGCTGTGTATTTTACCTACAGCCGCTGTGCATTTGGAGCTGTGTGGAGCTGTGTATTTTACCTACAGCTGCTGTGCGTGTGGAGCTGTGTGGAGCTGTGTATTTTACCTACAGCCGCTGTGCTTTTGGAGCTGTGTGGAGTTGTGTGGAGCTGTGTGGAGCTGTGTATTTTACCTACAGCCGCTGTGCGTTTGGAGCTGTGTGGAGCTGCGTATTTTACCTACAGCTGCTGTGCGTTTGGAGCTGTGTGGAGCTGTGTATTTTACCTACAGCCGCTGTGCTTTTGGAGCTGTGTGGAGCTGTGTGGAGTTGTGTGGAGCTGTGTATTTTACCTACAGCCGCTGTGCGTTTGGAGCTATGTGGAGCTGTGTATTTTACCTACAGCCGCTGTGCGTTTGGAGCTGTGTGGAGCTGTGTATTTTCCCTACAGCCGCTGTGCGTTTGGAGCTGTGCGTTTGGAGCTGTGCGGAGGAAGGGTGAGACATTTCATTTGAGTCCTGGAGGTTACCAAACCAGCCGTCCGAATCACCACACCAGCACTGTCCTAATAAAGTCATTCCCTCATCTCTGATTCTCATCCCTGTGAAGGGTAACAACCCTTTTTCTGGTGATGAATATTTTATTTTATTTTATAGATAAGAATGCATTAAGGACTACTGTAGCAATGATTTTATAAAAGATTAAAACTGCTTATGCTATAAATCCTGCGCCTCCGTAGTCACCTCTGTATCTGGGAGTTCACGTTGAGCTTTTTACAGATTCAGCCCGTATCCTTTGTTTGTTTTTTTTAGGTAGGAAAGCACCGTTATCGGAAAACTGGAGCTGAGGAAAGTCTCATTTCTAACGACTGTATCCAGTGGCATGGAATTTTAATGGTTACATTCCTTGCCCGACGGTCATCGGTGGACGCTTTCTTAGGGCGAAGAAAGCCAAGACAAAAACAAGCTGGCTTTTCCCGTTCTGATGCGTGGAGGGTTAATTGTCCTGTTTTATCCACGCTCCCCCTTTAAGGACGGCACGCTCTCCCCATTCTGTGCGCCATTAGGACTCTTGTGTCGGCGGTTTCTGAGCCTTTTGAATGCAGAACATCCAACGGGCCGGGTTTCCTTTCATTCGCTCGGGCCAAACTAAGTCATTAAAATTCTCAGCCAGGAGATAGGCGAGCACATTGTTGAATGAGGGTTCGTCTACCCTGGAAACCTAGAGAATTATGTATATTTTTGATAGGCCCGAGGTTTGCAGTTTACATTTCCAACCACTCCAGTGCTCCAAACAAATAAATATATTGCTTGTTATAGCCCGAGATATTTTATTTTATGGAGCAAATGTTTTTAATAATTTGGATGCTCCGTAACCGCTTTGTCTCACGGCAAGTTATGCAAACCGAATGAGGTGAATCTTGGCATAAATGTTAAAAGACGTTAAGTTAGACAACCCTTCCCATCAGTTCTATATTTCTGACACATAATGGGAAGCAGGCAGGTCTTTTCTAGGCAGGGCTATAGGCTCATGTCATTAGATGCACGGTAGCTTAGTGTGTCAGAAAGGGTCTGGCAGCAATGAACCCTGACTGAAGTGGTGGTGGGCGGGTTGAGGTTGTTGAGAGCGAGAAAGCCAGTTAGCCGCTTCCTCTGTATTATTGAATTCTCAAGCAGTATGACCACCTGTATGGGTGCTTCATGGGAAATCCGGACTGAGCTGCCGCTTTATCGGAAGACGACAAACCCACCCAGAAAAGTGTTTTTGGGGCTGTTTCCTCACTGGGAGCCACATTTGTAATATACGGCCTGTCAACCATCCTATCAACTCTGTCCGAAGCAGACTGCCGTTGTTACTCACACATATACATGTGAAAATGGGCATACCACATTAAAGCCAAGTAAGGGATTATAAGTACCGGTATTGCAGGGGGGGAAAGATCTCACGGCCGAGCGGGCCGTCTTGATGGAAATATACTGCCACCTGGTGTCCAATCTGAGATATAGCTCCGGGTGTGGTTGTGCCACGTTCTAGTGGTTCGGTTTGCTGAATAGTTCACTTGAAACTAAACACAACCTTACGGTTTTCTTGAAATGAAGTAAAGAGTACATTTATATACCAGGCAACAGCCAGACACACTGTCAAAATCCTGGTATCCTGGAATCCGTATTGGTGTTTTTGTACATTTTTTTGTTTTATTGTATACACTGATTTTATTACACAGTAGGGTACTTTATCAGTTTTATGAAGGGAGCCAATGCTCTGATATAAGTTTAAAATTGTATATAGGTTTGGCTACCTAGTTAGCCTGATCGGGGGGGATCTGTTAATCATCTGATTGTTATTCTACTTTATCTTGTTCTTGTGTTATGTAAGTTGCCCTGTTTAATCACATTTTAACAGTCAAGATAAACAATTTTTCACTAGCATAGTAGAACAGTCCCTCTTCATTACCCCGGTTCATGTTAACTATCGCTTTCCTTTTTAATCAAACATAACTAATAACAATAATACAATCTGATCTGGGGGAGATACGTACTGATCTGGGGGAGATGCGTTCCCAGGAACTGGCAGAGTCGGTAGCTACAAGCAGGTCACTGAAAACTTTTACTCGTGCGACATTTGCGACATTTAGAACAGAACTGACTAACACAGCTTATTAGCGGTGTATGAATGCTCAGGGTCTGGACCAGGATTTTTAAAGAACCGTGGTTATATCTGATGTTTTAGATTGGCTAACTTGAAACCAAGAGTGGAGAGATGTTTTAATAATGTCGGCCAGTAGGGGGCTCAGGAAGCAGAGACCTGTCATCAAAAAACTGAAGTGTGACTCAGGTCGAGCAGGTGGTCGTACAGATTGACTAAAAGACATCGTTGGACAGGTAGCAGGCGATATTTCTACGAGGGTATTTGGGGCGACGGATAGAATCCCTCGATGGAGGTGAGCGAGGAAACGGAGAGGCAAAGGTTTCAGAGTTCGCAGTGCAACAGGTAGGTCAAGAGTTGTCCTGTTAGTGGGTGGTATAGAACAGTCACAATAAGAGAGGGCAATGACTACACAGGGAAAACAGATGTACCATCCAGCTAGGAATGCTACTCCAGGTACAGCCGTGAGTTTAAATGTTGGCTCCATCGAAGCCAAGTGCTTCAGATACAGAAGAACAACAATGAAAATTAATCAAAAGTAAATCCCTGAATTTGAGGGAAGTACTGTATCACATTTTTAACATCTTAGCAGACACTTTTATCTAAAGCGACCTAAATAGTTTACAATTTCTACATCCGTCCACTTATACAGCTGGCTATTTTTACTGAAGCTAAGCTAAGTACCTTAACACACAGCTAGGGTGGGACTTTAACCTGCAACCTTTTGCTTTTGCTTATAAGCCTGTCTCCTTAACCACTACACCACCAGCTGCCAAATCCGTATCAGCTGTATCAATCACAATCTGCTGGCTAGTAATGTTGTATAATTCACTCATACATCTTAGTATTTATTTTTATAGCTCACTATATGTAAGTCTAACAAGGAGCGTGCTACATTTTACAAATGTATTCTAGAAAGTGAACGCAAGATGGCGCGACAATACAAGTGTTAGAAAATACTGTAAATAAACTCGTGAAGAGAAAGAAAGTAAAATCAGTTTTATGTAATGTCATTATTTTTCGGGAACTGCAACTCGAAACCTACTTTTCCAGTAGTAATAATAACCGTGGAATTATAAATATAATGCGTAATTTGAAAGGTTGGATCCAATTCAAGCATGATAACATATAATTTGGTAATAAAAAAACAAATCCATAGCCCCTTCAAAATTAAGGACCAGAGCAATTCAAAATAAATTTTAGTTATCATAAAAATGTCGGTGGTCAATTTGGATTTAATGGCTCTTTCCAGCAGAAACACTGTTTTAATTCTACATTTTATAATAAAATAATATACGTTGTGTCCTGCTGCTGTTACGTCTGTTCAGAGAACTTCTCAATTTTGAAAGCAGAAAGTTAGCACGTGATGTAGAGCGCCTGTCTGATCCAATTTACCATGTCATTTGGTTAATGGCTTTTAGATGACACGCCTTTATGGATCAGCTGAAAAACGCTCTCCCGACACGTCACGGCAGTGTCACAGTAAATTTACGGACAGGGAACCCAGGTCTTATCGTTCCCACGCTCGTTTTGTTTTTACCTGGTTAAACTTCAGCTATCCGTGATGTAATCTGTGGTGTAATTATGTTTTTGCGCTCAGGCTGTGCGGGCGACTGTGAGCCACGTAGACTGCGGCTGTATATACACTGTGCCTTTCTGTCAGGGTCATTGTCCTTTATTAATGAAACATGTGAGCAGATAGACAAACAGGAAGCAGGCATATGATAATAACCGGGCTAAGCACAGTCTGTTTTCATTTGCTGCCACTGCACCTCCTCTACACCAGTAAAAGTCTTTTCAAAAATGTGATAAATGGAAGGGTGGGACGGTCTTGTATTGACAAGGAAAATGGAATCAAACGGGCACATTCTACTTATCAATTAGCTTTCATGCTGAAATAAGGGTCGGTTCTTCTGAAGGGCTCGGGCACCTTCTGACCAGCGCTTGAAGTTCAAAGCTCATTTTAGCTGCTGATGTTCCAGCTGCACCCAGCTGTTATGTGTTCCTGTCAGATGGAGTCTGATAACCCCCTCCGAGCTGCAATTACCCAAGATCCACTGCTTTAGGAAATTGTTGCCATATTTATGCAATTGAAAAAGCCATCCAAAACAACTGCGTTATTCCTCATTTATACTATACCCCACTTTGCAACAATCCCAGTTAACAAAACATGTAACTGAATTAACTTTATAACCCGGCCCGCGTTGTCTACTCGACATAAACCACCAATAGCCTGTACAAATCATACCTGTTAGTATAACTATATGTTCCAACCCCTGCATATTCATATTTAAAAATGGGTGGGCCAGCGGCTATAGGCTACATATTATCAGTAGGTGATAATGTCTCTGATCGAAACCTACGCACAGCTTCCTTGTAAATGAGACTGAAACACAACGTGAGAAGATTGTTCAGATTGTTAAGAAGATTTTTCACTGCTTGCAGGCACATTCTAAATGATTGTCCTTATTGCCTTTGAGAACAGCTCTCTGTCACTACCTTAGAGCTGCCTTTGACACTAATGACCACCGGATCCTTCTGAGGAAGCTTGCAAGACTTGATAGTACTTTCTCCTGGTTTAAGTCACACCTAACCGTTAGATACCTAATAGATAGAAAGGTATGGTGTCCCTCAGGGTTCAGTCTTAGGTCCCTTACTCTTGAACCTACACATGTTACCTGTAGGTGATGCAATTTTGTAAACATGGGATTCATCCCCGCTGCTATGCCGACAACAAACAGCTCTGTCTATTTTAATGCTCTTTTCTCAGGCGGACTTGTGCAATACGCAGCCACTGGGATCATTGTCAAAGTAAAATATGTCCACATCAGACCAGCCTTGGCACAAATTCACTGGTTACACATAGATGATTTAAAGGTGTTAATTCTTCCTTTAAAGGCACTAAATGGTCTCGGCCTTTGCATTTAAAAGACCTCCTTGTCCCCTACAGTCCCCTCCAGATTACTTGGCTCACAGGAGGCTGGAAATTTGAATGTCCGAAGAGCACCAAAAACTGAATCTGGTGGTAGAGCTTTTTCATTCAGAGCCCCTCTACAACGGAATAGTTTTTTTCAGAGTTTTATCAATACCATGATCAGACATCGTCGGGCATTTGGTTATAGAATCGCTCAGCTTCCCTTGCTCAGGCTTCTCCATTCAAGGGCCCACCTGGCTGTGCTCTTAAAAGACGCGACGGCCACCTTTTGTGGCTATATAACCTTCCCTTGCATCTCACCACACATTAGTGTTTGTATTGGTGCGGCTCTACTTGTTGCCATTGTACAACCCTAAGTATATTTGGCTCCCTTGAGTTTGCTTATTTTCCACCCCTCTCCCTTGCATGGGAGGGGTAAGCCGTGGCCAATCTGAAGAGGGTATCATCACCAGTGTAGTCCCGGCAGCAAGAACCGAGAAGGAACCACCTGTGGTGTACCGTTGGCTATCCCTCCAACCTTCCAGAACGTACTGAAGCTGCTGAGCTGTTCAATCAGCTGCTCGCTGATCACTTTATTATTGCTTTATTCTAGATGTGTCTGCTTGTCTCTTGACTGCTTCTGGTGTCAGTTTTTCCCCAATTGGTTCAGTTTTTTTGGACCAGGGATTGGTATAGGAATTGGTGCTGGGCCAATCAAACTGTTACAATCTGAATAATTTGTGTGCTGTGATGCCCAATAAGTCTTTTAAAGTTAAAGAATCTGTTTTTAAAAGGACGTCTGTACCCCTCGCGCTTAGTCACAGCGTTCAATCTGTTCATTAATGTTCTGCGTGTCAGCAACGGTCCCACAAGCGCAAGTGACCCGAAAGCGTAATAATACGGTGAACAGAATTCATCTTTCACGGCCCAAGCATGAACGCGGTTCACGAGAAGACGGCATCTGTACATTTCCCTGGAACGTGACAGCCGAGGAACTGAGGGCCAACTCTGCCCGGCTCCACTCAGACAGAGGCACGGAGCCGCGCTGTAGGACGTTCTGCAAAGTGACGTTATCTTCACGCTCCAGTTTCCCCAGCGATGCTGCTACTGCTGAACAAGGGCTTCTAGATTTCATTTCGAAAGAGGAACCGTGTCAGCCTCTTATGGCTAGGAGAAGTTTGTCCTTTTTAATGTCGTATCTAGCTTAAACATGGATGCTTCTCCAAAAATGTGTCATTCTATTATCTCAGCAGGACCCTAACGGATATCTGCAATACAGAAGCTGAAAACGTCACACCGGTTTTAGCAAAACATCTAAGTCAATTTTACATTCACGAGCGTAAGGCTGAAATAAAAACATGACAGTAGCTAGAGAACTTCTGTCTTTTTAATACTTTCATTTCTATTTATGATCCAAAGTGTCCTGTCTTCACCACAATATGCGTCCCATTCATTCATTCACTGCGACCCAGCTGGGTCCTCACCACCCCATCATTTCCTCTTCCCGGGCCTGGGAGCCACGGCGACCGGGGAAAAGAATCCTATTAGCAGAGCCATTACATCACCCAGTTCCAGTCCACATGACTGAACAGAGTGCTTCCTGGTGCATAATGCAAAGACTGGGCTAAAAAGCAGGACCCCTCAGCTGCAGCAACAAAAGGCGCAAATCCCTTGGAGTACCCATAATGCTCGGTGAACGCGCCGGGCTCTCTTCACTCATGCGTGGTTTCGCTGGCATTGGGGGGGGGGGTTCTTCTTAAAGAACCGACTTTTGGTCACCTTACAGGTTTTAAATCCAGTTCTGCTAAAACTGTGGTTTGTTTTAAATGGCAATATGAAAAAAACCATCATATTACAATGAACGTGCTTGTCTCTTTAAGGATTTGAATGATCAATATTTATCTTAGTAAAATGTCTCTAAATTGAATTATATTAATTATTGAATTTTTATTAATAAATTGAATTGAAAAAGATTTACTCCTAAATTTGAATGAGAGCGGTATAAGGAAGAGCACCCAGAGTTGTTTTCTATGACAAGGAGACGCAAGACAAACGGTGACCAGAGCAACAAAGGTCTATTCTGGTCTCTGCTTTGCGTACTCGGGATGTCATGGCAAATCCGTATATGAGGGGACGATTTGGTTTGGACTGGCACAGCTGTTGTTTTAGAGGGTACAGTTTTCATTTCGTTTTACTTTACTTTTTTTCTGATTGATTACAAGTTCATGCAAGCATCATCCTAGACGGGGGCACGACGAGACCGAGACAGAACTGTTCCGATCTGAGCATGAAAAAATCACGTGGCCCGCACAGACAAACAGGGACAGATTCACTTCAGACTCACGTGGTGTGCAGACGCAAGATAGGGATAGGATGGAACGTGGCCGGGACAGTCTCCATTAGCCACCGGCGCTACGTCGCAGAACCACACCACGGCCTAGCTCAACCCCCAAACCAGGTATTCAGTAATGGTTGGTTTCATGCATGAGTTGTTTGTACTAATGCCCGAATCACTGGCGACATTTTAAAACGGAAGGTAAAATGTAAAGTTCAAGTAAACCTTTCGCCGAGTTTTCCCCAGAAGGTAAATCCTTATTCTAGGGATGGCTAACTCGACCTACTGTTAAACTGTTACTATAATGGAGAGACGAACTGAAACTGCTAGATTGCATTACTCTCAGCAACATTCTTTTCTTCGTCATGAGGCAAATTGAGAATGATATAGCTGTTATGCACAAGACTGTTATTGGGAATTAACAAGAATTATAAACCAATTTGTAATGTATCCTAGCCTGGTTCTAGTTTTATGGCAAAACCAGGAACCAACGAGGTCACGAGTACGCTCAACTCAGCCTGGCGTGGGTCTGTTATTGCCACTAGCTTGTGCTAATATGTTCAAGTAACATCAAATATGAGTTTATATAGTAAATATTTACGAGAACCATTAATGAGCACACCGCCAACTCTCCTAGTTCCATAGACCTACTACGCACGTAAAGGTTCACAACTTTGAGTTTTCTGAAATTTGAGTACTAATATGGTAACATACGGCGCAAAATCATTCAATGACGGGGATAAGATCTTATTTACACCACTGCAGATTTTTTAAAATAGTGTTTTTGAAAATACTGGGTAGCGGTTTGTGAGACCAAGCGCAACAAACGCGAGCGTGGGTGAGCACGGCATGCCGCACACCGGTAGTCGGCACCCAGGACTGCTCTCATTGTTGGCTCAGTCGACACCGCTCGGATGGTTGGATTTATTGCACAGTTCCTTCATAAAATTAATTTTATTTAACATTTTATACAACAGTTTTCAGCCAATCTAAAAAATGGTACGATTTATTTAAACCCCTTAAACTCATCGTTTGACCAAACGACAGAGGTAATTAAGAGATATGATCCCATACAACAATGCAGTCTGAATGACGACGTGTCATCGTTTGTCTGCAGTGGAAAACCATTCTGACCTCGAGAAAGAGCAGCATTTATTTGTAAGGAGACGATAAATAAATGACTGAAGAGGAAAATCAGGATGATTACACATTCGCTCGCTATTTCTTTCACTTGGTCGCACACGGAACCTCCAGTTAGGGTGATAGACGTGTAGTTTCAACTGCCGGGTCTATTTGTGTCTGCCTCGCAGAGATCCGGATCCGTGGAAAAAAAAGAATAGGCAGTCACTGCTATTAGCCTCCGACGCTAGCGAACTAGCGGAGGAAATCTGGGAAATCACAGTTGCATTCATTGTTCAGTGAGCTGTTCCACAGCTAAACCCACCGACAGCAATGAATGTTGATTGTGACCTTCGCTGAAACGCTGTTCTTAGGCTGGAAGAAAGGGGAGAGATAAAGCAGGAAAAAAAATCCCCCCCCGTTAATATCTGTCGACTCACATCGTCTCTGGACCGAGAGGCGATGGCCGGGAGTCGTCCGCGGAGGAGCGGGAGTGCTGGCCACAGGGTACAGTCAACGGTCGATGGTTTTTTTTCCAATTTATCTCAAAACTCACCGACAGCGTTGAATGTTCACTGGAGCGAACGTGGCATGACCGTAAACAGAAATGACATCTGCTTAAAGATTCAGAAGAGACGAAGAGCACGGGAGGCTTAATGAATTCCGTCGTTTCAAAGTTGGACGAGCAGACAAGGACACGGCAACTGTCTGATCGGGTGACTGCGCCGCGGCCGGCATCGCTACCAAAGTTTCCTCTTAATGAGGAAGATAAAAAGATAAAGAAATACCTCTTTGATAACGTTTAGTTTCCGCCCGGTCTTGATTACTGAACTTGAAGCATTTTAAAATGTGAGCAATTTAGAAAGGTGAACACGTAATTATCCGAGTCATACACACACAGCAAAGCCAGATAATTGAGTAAAATGTTGCGGGACAAGCTAGCACATTCTGGTAGATATAATGTCAGTATTAATTATATTTATCCCCAGACGAAGATGTGGAACATTGTTATACAAGCGCACTGTTTATTTCAGCCGTTGCATCACTAAAGGTCGTATGAAGTCGATGAAGCGCAATGATTTTTGTTTCGATGTTAATTTAACTTCGGAGGGGAAAAACCATTCCAATGGACTTTATCAATGAGTACTGGTTTCTTTCCCAAAGCTATGTCTGAATTGTTATAAGGCTCCATCTCACTCTAGCATGCATATGACTAACGTAACATATACCTAGTCTGGTTAAAACCTAAAACCTACCAATATGACTCCATGTGAATTCAGTTTTAGTGATATTTAGTTTTGTGGACAGCAGCCCCAGCGTACTACAGTAAGTTATAGGGATAAATACATGTGTATTACACACATTTAGATATAAATGTAAAAAAAGGACAAACTATGACAAAAGTGCGAGTACTCAGAGCGTGCCATTATTACTTAATTGCTTGCCGACACACATGGAATTGGTTCTTTATTTACAAAAGAAAATGATTTGATTAGGCCCAGACCAAGGCTTACATGTACTCTGACGGTGTACAGCTTTGAGGAATCGGTTCGCTGGTGAATCTCCCTCTGCAGGTTGACCTGAAACGTCTCAAAGCAGCATTAACCAAACGTTCCCAACAAGCATAGTCAAACGGATACGTTCTCCTTCCCCTGTCAACACAAGGTCTTCTGTCGTTTACGTGGTTCATATGTGTGCAAAACTCTGGAATGTTCTAAACGCCAGGTGTTCCGGCAGTTCCGGCTCGTAAACAAAAACAGTTTGTAGACTACGCTGTTGCCTTACTGTGTCATTATCAGACAGGAATTTCAGACCGCCTAAAGGTGTGATGGAACTTTCAAGTCATTGTAAAATGTTATGGGCTTCACTCTGGGACACAAATGTTGAGTGTTCCTGTCTGAAGTCCTCCGTATTATCGTTGGTAACTTCCTGTGTCATATCTCGCACTAGTTAAGAAGGACAACGAAGTGGCTAGCCCTGTCTTGAAGTACCACCATGACAGGGCACTGCAGTCTTCTGGGAAATGAAGTTTTGTAAAAACCCCAACAAAAACGAGCCTGGTGGGAAAATTGAATATATTTGATTTTTGCTTCTGGCTACAGTGGAGTTTAATCAAGTCAGCACCCCTGATAAGGGATTTAATGCTGGTATCTGAGGTGTTGACACGTGGTCTGTACACACTCTGAATAACTAACACTGGCTGTGCAGGAGGACACCCTTTTAAACAGAGGTGTCCGCTACGTGGGAACCTTGGCCGTCCAATTGCAGAGAGAGGAAGGTCACCCCACCTCCATAATCCAGTCAGTCAGAGGGTCAGAAATTTAGCGAAAGGATAAAGAAAAAATTAAAGTATGTATTTTTAATTTATTTTGAAGGCATAGGTCATCTTATTGCCAGGCAAAATTAAGATAATATGTTTTATATAAGTTAAAATGATTGATAATAACTTCTGAGAGGCTGTCTTGGTTTTAAATATAGCAGGAAATTAAAAACGGATTAAAACAGACTTTTCCCCATCATGGTTTTTTAAATACCTCTATTCTGTCGTTTAGCAGATTCTCTAAAGCTCTTGCATGCTTAATTCTTTCACCCTTTTGCCCCTCTGGGGTGAAGCTGTGGTCCTCGCAGGGGCACAGAACCTGTCCACACCTGGTTACTAATCCAGTCCTCACAGGGACACAGAACCTGTCCACTACTGGTTACTACTCCAGTCCTCACTGGGACACAGAACCTGTCCACTACTGGTTACT
>JAOVYW010065063.1:0-21634 GCA_025775045.1 Hiodon tergisus
ATAATATATATATATATATATATATATATATATATATATAATGGTCATACCCATAAAAAAAATGAATATTACCTGCTCCCTTTACATGCCATCCCCCCCATTCTGATGCCGTAAAGACGGGGGCGCAGGTGGGTCACCCTCACATAGTATAAAAACAGGTAACAACAATGTGAAGTGGGAAAAACAAATCGTGAGTTTTAAACAGGTAAAAACAATTCATCACAATTTAAACAGTGGTCATTGGTGGTCAGTCTCAACTGTAAATCCTATGCTTCAGCTTCAAATCACTGCTCATTGGTCAGTCTCAACTCTAAATCATATGCTTTGGCTTTAAATCACTGCTCATTGTTCAGTCGTGGCTCTGAATCCTCTGCTTCATCGTTAAATTAAAATATCACTTTGCTTTAGTGCTGCTATTTGAAGTTTTGTAATCATGGATTAGCATTCGGTTTTCATTTTAATATAATTTTTTTCTGTTACTACTTATCCTAAACACCTGGCAATCCATGTTTTCTGGCTTCCTCTCACCTCTGTGAGGGTTTCTATGTTTTTTTTTTCATGTCATGAAATAGAAGGCTCTGCAGGATCTGCAGGCTATCCAGCTGCCAGAAGCTCTTCTGTCTGCCTGTGTACGTTTGGCTTCCTTCACACCTATGGCAGACAGACAGATCACATGACTCTTTCTTTCAGTGTGGTAGAGCCACTTTTGAAGAACACGGTTTCACTGTATCCCGGCTATAGGGATTCCTGTCCCTCACCTGTTCATACACTCTGCTTACTCCCTGAGTCTCAGACAGGATTGACACAGTAATTTTGGGGATACTTGATGGATTAAGCTCTTACCACCCTTTTTCTGATTGTTCAACTTGTTGTTCTGCTTCTAATGAATCACTAAAACCGACTTTAGTTTATTGAGGTTAGACATAATAACTTATCCCACCACTGTATTTACTCGGCCTGGACCCAAGGGAAGCAGTCAACCCAGTTTATTTGCTTTAGGGTCAATTTTGAGCTATGTACCTTTGTGTTTTTTTTCTTATTGGCGATCATTATGAACTCACCTAACATTTTTTCTAACGTGTATCTACCATTACCATTATCTGGCAGACATCTTGCAGCACGATGGATTCCAGGTTGACAGCACCTGTGACAATACTTCCACTGCAAGAAACAATAACCTGGAGTCTACTAAGGGAAATGGTGGAGGTGCATTGTAAGGGTACAAAGCAGTTTTGATCTGGAGCCTCAGTGTAAATATATGCACAACTAGGTCAAATGTGCCCCCTCATGAGCTGGTGTCCATTTAACACACATAATTGGTCTCTGGACTGGACACAGAGTTATTCAGCACAGTGACAACATCTTTGAAGTGTCCCATTTGAAGCACCTGAGTTTGGTGCAATTAGCAGAACCTCCCTCAGGTGCACAATGAGGTCTTGGCTGAGGGTGTGACCCACAGCTTGCCTGGTGGTGGTGGTGGTGGTGGTTGTGGTGGTTGTTTATTTATCCCCCTTGGGGAAAATTGCAAACTGAAAGCAGGTCTGAAGGCAGGTCTGAAGGCAGGTCTCGTGGCTGCGTGCCAGTGTCCATTTAAGACATTGAGTTGGTTTCCCTTGAAGACCTTAGGGACAATGGCTGGTATGTTCACAATTCCCCCAGAATCTTTCATCTACCAGTGTTAGTTAAATATAAACCTTGTAAAGGAAAGCATCAACACTGGAAAGCCCACCAACACGTACACCTATACAATTGTTCTAATATACTTCTTGCTTACACAAGGTATATCCATGGGGCTTCTCCCAGACTGACCATAAACTTTGTTGAGTTGAATGGTCTGACTTCCACAGTCCAAACGTCCAGCATAGTACACACACTAACTGAGTAGCATCTTAATCTACCACATAAGATAACGGATCTCGTGCAAGACTTTCTGAGCTCCTGGTGCCACACCCGCAAGCCCTGGGAAAATGCCCAGAATTGAGTGTGGTTGCCCTAATGAGCTTGCCAGCAGTGCTGGCTGAAGGGAGGTTTCTTGAAAGTTTTTTGTTTAGTTTTGGGTTTAAAAAGCTGTGCAACACTGAACAACAGAAATGTGGGACTATCTGTAACTTTAATATAATTGTTGGGCAGTGAACAATGGGGAACCCCAGATAATTAAGGTTTTAAAACGCTTTGCCCACAACAAAATCCTCAACCCCTAACCCACCTCAGTTTGCTTCAAACATTTTTGTTCTAAATCTTCCTCTCACCTGTATGAGGGCTTCAGCCTGCTTTACGTCATGTTGTGGAAGGGTTTCCAGGATGTGGAGACTGTCCAGCTGTCAGAAGCTGGCTCGGATCTTTTCTCGGCCACAGACAGTAAGCTTATGTAACACACACACAATCGCTGCCTGCTGCAGTTTCCCCCCTAGCAGGGAAATACCACTGCATCAAACTGTCACAAGGTCTGGGGCATCAGAGCAGGGTTTAACCCAAGCGCAGCTCCCATGCGGACAAGTTCCGGCTTTCAAGGCACAGCTAGGAGTTGTAGTCCAAACTAAACATGATCTTTAATAATATGTGGAACCAGGTACACAAAACAAGAACAATGAATCCCACTGACAAAACCTTTGTGACAGGGGTATAAGGAAAACCGAAACCAAGTTGAGAGGTGCAGCGCGAATGAAAACAAAGAATGAATGAAACAGTGCACATTAGTGGAATGTTAATTGATTCATTAGTTGATTGAAAACGTGACGGAGTAACAGAAGAGATGAAGGTGAATCGTGACACGTACAGCAACCCGTATAAACATATAAATTCTGTGATTTTGACAAGAACATTCCTACAGAAAGGAAATTTAAAAACGGATGTGGCCATGAAGAGATTCTGAAAGCCTTTGTTTCATTCCTTTAGCTCAGGGGTATTAAGTAGTAGTATCAACAACTCTGCAAGAAATATTTCAGTTTTAGATGCAGTAGTTTATAAAAATGACGAAGTAACTTCTGGGATAGAAAAAACATCACTTCACCCAGGTCTGTGATACAAAGAACCCCACGTAGTAGTAGTAGTAGTAGTAGTAGTAGTAGTACTTCATTTGTCCCCCATAGGGGAAATTGCGATACTACAGCAGATATAACCAAAAATTACACAAGGAACATATAATAAATAAATCACGCAAGGTTTGCAGTTTTTATTGAATTTTTTGGGATTGACTAACTACTGACTGTCAAAAATATACTTATTTTCACCCTGATTAAATGAGCCAAAAAATACATTGGTATTTGTTGAACTAAAATGTAGCTTGTGCAAACTGTGTCAAGGTGAGTGTGTTTACTTGAGCCAGGGTAACCAGAATGTTTTATGAGCCAAGCAAAGGTATGTTAGCAGGTCAAATAAGTATAAAACAGGCATGCACACTGTAGATCAGATAAGACTGTAAACAGCGAAAATAACAGTTTTCCATTATAGAGTTTATTTGACAGGTCCTGTAGTAAATATTGTAAATCACTGTATTCGTTGGTTTCCTCTACTCCAGGCCTTGGTGCACCCCCATCACTCAAGCCATCCAACAACACAAAGGAATATTGCAAGCAATGATGGAACAATTAAATTCAACTGCAATACCAAGGAAAACGCTGAGTGAAAGCCACCTGCATCTCAGATATTGCAGATAATGTCTACTCGCTCGTCACAGCTCGCCTGTCCAATCAATACTAGGAGAAAGACTGGTTCAAAAAGATTCCTCTCCAAGGTGACAGCTGGCTACTGTCCCCATTACTCGAAATAGCTTCTTCAATACCCACTTGATTTATACATTGACATTAGTTTGTCACCTTCCCAAAATGTACGCATATCCAAGGGAAACCTAAGTGTGTATAATTTCAAATCCAGTTTCTCTGTTGTGCATCATTCATTCGTAGACTTTCTGAGAAACATAGAGGGACATAGAGAATTTTGATGGATTTATAAATACACTTTTTTACCATGTTCTTACCATCCGTCCTTAGCTTGTGCATGACAGATATGACCCTTGACTTAACATATGACTGAATTTGGCCAAATGGCAACAAATGTTGTCACCATACATTTACAGTGTTTGCCAGTGGCTTTGTCATGTACTAAGTGTTGTAAATAACATTTATGCCATTCTGATATGCTTCTGCCTATCCAGCTGATGGCAGGGTGCGTCACCGTGTACTCCTTCACTCTGCAGCTCAGTAAAGAGACCGGAGGTACGGGATGTCATGCTATCTTCCCCTCAAGTTTTCCTGAGCCTGAGAAGGCATTTGGAAACGTCCTGCTCTCCATGTTTAATGTCCCTACCCCTATGTGCAACGCCTCCACTACTGTCAGCCCTCAGAAGGGTCTGAACAGAAAGAGTAGAAAAATGACAGGGTTGTGGGTGGTTTTGCTTTTGCTCTCTAATTAGTGCACAACTCGCCCTGCAGCTTCTAGTCCTTAATCAGCCAGCTTCCAGGTGGACCTAGGCAGACTGTCTCTACTGTCACTGCCAGCTCCAGCAGAGAAGGTATACACTGTTGTAACAATGTCTGACTTAAGGGTCAGAAGACAGCAGCATGTTAGCATGAGGAAGCCAGAGTCTTCCATTCCCCACATGTTGGATCTTTTGCTGGATGTTTACTCCAAGCATTGACATAACTCTCCCCAACTCTCCCCATATTTATTTGGAGCGGCAAATAGCAGTATATGCAATGTCTGAGTGTATATCTGCAACCTCCACGTTTCCTTTGCATCCCAGTGGTGGCTGTTGAGCGTCAATCTGCTTCTCTGCTCGGGATTCACCATTGTTTTAGTCAAGCTCATTTCAATATAGCATCAACATCAACATTTACGAGCTATGTTTGTGGCCCATCCTCCTAATGGCCTCTATATGACACTGGTTAGAAACGATTCGAGAGAAATCCTACAGATTTAACCAACTACAGCCTGGGCTGTGCTCTGTCAATTTTGCACTCCACTACACTCTCCAGGTCACAATCGGCTAAGGATCTGAGTTGGATTTGGACCAGCGAACCTTTGCTCACACAGCTCTTCTGCACTCAGGCAAGCGGCTTTGCTGACTGATCCCCTCAGGAGGCTTTTGCCTGCTCTTCCCATCCAGGCTGCCCCATCCCCTAGCATGAGCTCAGTCTTCAGTGTGTGCCGCATTAACAGCTCCATGTTCACTGAGCCCCGTTAAGCATGTCATTATTTATTCTGTTAATGAGAATAAATGGAACACCGAAGGGGCTTGTTATACAAGCCGTGAACATGTGTTCTTGACTGAGAGGGGTCTAGGGTCCTTCCTGCCTCCCTCCCATTCCCAGGTTCATCTCTGGGCTGACTTCCCTGAGCCTTCTTGAGCTAGTGAGAGTTGTGACAGGAATAACATTAATGCCATTATACATTCCTCCAAGAAGACTGGTGTCTGTCAAAATAACTTTTAATCTTTAATTACCTTTCATTGTTATCCACCAAGATTTTGGGCCAGCCGAGAGGATGTTGGAAATGTATTGGCTTGAACAGAATTATGTTTCCATGGAACGTCACTTTCAGTTGATTTAGTCTCTCTCCAATTGCTTGTGCCATCTGCAGTTTAAACATAACAAATTATATTATGATTCAGCTCCGTAATGTTAAGCACTGTACTTTAAACTGGACCTTTATTGATTGTTAATTCGATCAATCACCATTGACACACTGCTCACCAGTCATTTTGACTGGGTCTGAAACTGTTTCTGTAACCAGTAATTCAGGGCTAGGTCTAATGTTGTTTCTGTAACCGGTAATTCAGGGCTAGGTCTAATGTTGTTTCTGTAACCAGTCATTCAGGGCTAGGTCTAATGTTGTTTCTGTAACCAGCCATTCAGGGCTAGGTTTAATGTTGTTTCTGTGACCAGTAATTCAGAGCTAGGTCTAATGTTGTTTCTGTAACCAGGGCTAGGTCTAATCTAGCAGCATACATATCATATTCATTTGATCTATAATCAGTTCTCAAGACTTAGGCATATTAAAAGACTTCATCAGGGATTCTTCCAAACTGAAATGATAGAGTTTTATAATATAAATATAAATATAAAAATCACGGCTTAGCGAGAGGCCGCAGCGTGCTCTGCCTTCCCTAGCCACTGAACTTTCATGTAAACCATGCAGCTGTTTTCCAAACTTGATTGCCAAGTGAAGCATTCTACATCAGAGAAAAGTAACAGAATTATCCCGATAAAGGAGTACTGTATGTGTAAGTTTGGGTGTAAGAATAGCCAGTGCCTATCCAGCCACTAACATCATTGCAAGTTACTGTTCCCCAGTGTATAATGATACTTATCATTATTGTGGCTTTTAATATATAACTCATTCTTATTTTTCATCAGATGACTACGCTGAAAGGAAATAAATATATTGATCTCATACTTGAACTGGAGTAGATGAACTAGATTAAATTAGCAACTATGAAACATATCAGTGTTATCGAGCTCTCTTGTTTGATGGTGGCTTGTTTTTTGTGCTTGTAGGCAATAGTTTTTATTTTAAACTTCATAATGCCGCACAATGCAATCACATCAGCTTCATATAAACCAACAATAATGAGTTCAACCCTATGAGCCCAAATCTTAGCAACTGATTTATTTTCAAAAGCTTTCCTCAAATCCACTATAAATTCAAAAGGCACACAGATTGTTAAATATTGACAACACTGGGTTATTATCATATTATAATAATTTCTGTTATGCGCTGAAATAGAAATTAAACCATCACGAATGAGTTAATCTCTCAAGAACCAAGAAATATATGAGCAGATCTTAAAAAAATATTCTAAGATCTTCTAAGTGGTGTTTTTTGTCTTCTGCATTAGTGTCTTCCTGCAAACAAGGAATTCTGCCACAGATGGTATGGTCTCCACAGATCCCTGATCTCAACATCATCGAGGCTGTCTGTGATTACCTGGACTAACGGAAGCAAGGCAGGCAGCCAAAGTCTGTAGAAGTACTGTGGAAAGTTATCCAAGATGCTTGGAACAATCTACCTGCCGATTGTGTAATAAAACTGCACAACAGTGTACCTAAGATAATTGATGCAGTTCTAAAGCCAAAGGCTCACAAATATTCCTTCCCAATTTTTTTTTTTTTTTTTTTTGGTGTTTCTTTTCATTTATGTTTTGTTTATTGTCCTTTATAGTATTTCTTTTATATTTAGAAACTTTGCATTTCATTATTTTTGAAAGCATCTTCACAATCTTTACAGAATTTTATTTTACATGAGCCTTAGACATTTGGACAGTACTGTATATATTTTCTTTTTTCTTTTGAACAATCATCTATGCATTACACCCGACTGGGAAGGTTGTGGTGGCACAGAGTGCACTATACCCGGCTGGGATGGTTGTGGTGCATTTGGGCCACGCAGGAGCTGACGGTCTCCCAGCAAAACAGGAAAGCACTATCAGAGGAAATGGGGAAACGTAGGCCAGCGTTGTGCTACTTCTATGCCAAGATATCCTCATCTCTTTTTATGGAGAACCAGAGGGGGCAGTCTTTGTTCCCTGGGAAACAAACAGATCGATCTGTGCTGTCCCAAAACAGAGGCTCATGAACCTGTCTACATCTCCAGATAGGAGATCTGTGGCTCCATTCATTACCCCTGGCAGAGGAATTTCTGAGCAAGAGAGTCGAAACATTGGTACTGCATCACAAAATGTTGAAGTTGCTTAGATAAATGTCAAGCAACATAAAAACTGCATCGATAAACGTTGACCAACATTGGAGCTGTGTCACCAAATGTTGAAACCGTGCCTATAAATGTCTACCAATGTCGGAGCTGCATCGGCAAAGGTCAAAACTGTTTCAATATACATCGACCAATATTGGAGAAAGAAATATTGTCGACAACACAAAGAAAGTTGGAGCTACTGCAGTAATGCTACAGGCAACAACAGATTACCTCCAGCCAGACACTAATCGACAATAACAGAGATTCAGCGATCACTGTATTTACGTTTTCCTGTAAAAGCACACAAATAACACACAGTTCTTAAAAAGAACTAAAACAATGGTAAAATGGTCATAATCACTTGATTTAGTAAAGAAAAGATTGGAAATGGAATGCTAGACTGGGGAGGCAAGGCGATGCGATTCACAGGCACGATCAGGGTAACTAGCAAAAACAAATTTAAAAATAATTAAATGCATCTACACAAACTAATCATATTGGTCAAAAAGTTTTGAGCTTAAAACGGTACACAATTGTGAGCACACAAATGGAATTCTAAACCCGGAAAGGGCTAACTCCAAAGGTTCCGCAGGGGTGGCTCAACGGCAGGAGTTGATCCTGTGAGCTAGATAGGAATAAGCTCTCATGAAAAATTTAGAGCATTATTAACAGAGCAAGTTAATTGACAAATACGTGGTATACATTACATTAGCTCACTACTCATTATGCAAAGTTTGATAATAAGGTAATATTATACAGGCTGTCTGAAAGAAATGAGAAAACAGTTCTCAATGCTAATGTTTACTTTGAGTGGTATTTTAGCTGGAACACAAAAAAACAACTTAATACACAGTTTAGTACAATGGTCTTAGGCAATGAATACCAGACAAATTGAATTGGCATATATTTAAATTAATTTAAAAAACACCCTCAGCCTAATGCTCTTAAAATTAAGATTTAGACAAAAATCTAGAACAATCCAAATTCATATTCCAGGGTTACATTTTACAATATTCTGTACACTGTTTATCCTGACTCAGAAATGTAAAAAAAAAAAAAAAATCAAATGTGTCTTTGATTTGATTGGTCTCAAAATAATTATGAAAAAAATGTCTTGGTGTAGATAAGACACTGGTAAAGTTTTGAACAGTCTCTGGGTTCAGTGGAGTCACCTTAAACCCTTACATAGGATTTCTGTTTGGCTAAAATATTGTTTTACCTCATTGACATATGACTGCTTTTGGGTAAATATAGGTGGGCCGGTTGCCAGGGTATAGCCCATTCAGGATTGGGTAAACATCTTCGTTGATAAGAGCAGTTCTCTGCAACTTCTGGTTCCCATCCTGTCTCCACTTGATGTTGGTGGGAGACAATTCACATCAAACCAACGGTGTTGTAATGACAAGCCGAGGAATTCCTTTTAACAGAGCAGGCCGTTTTTTTAACTTCTATATACGAACCCGGGCATTCATGTACATTAGAAGTGGAATATTTATTCCATTTGAAATGGAATAATCGTCGATGCCACTGAAGTATGGTGAAAGCCATTATTTTAATTAAAGCAGTGAATTCATAATGTGTTTATTTTCATCATGGAAAGCCCATCCATTTATAGATTCAGTTGTAGAAGGGCAGACATAATCAGCACATTTAAACCCATTAGTGGTCCATGACGAAACTCTCCAGAAGATATGGCCAGAATGGCCAGAGACAGAAATGAAAGCTGGTGGCAATGTGTAGTTTAACATTTGTTTTTGTACACTTCAGGTGCAGGATAAAAAAACACTTTTAAAAACACTGTCTGGCCCTTTTTGAAATCTGTGTATTTTCTTTCAATTTTTATTAGAATAATAACAATCTTTAAATGAAAAATTTATTTAGGTGCTTGTTTAAAAAAAATGTTTCTACTACTCATGTATGAATAAATAAATACTTTAAGATGAGTGACAGCGTGCAAGAGATGCAAGAGATAGTAACGTCATCACTTTCTGTCATTTTTTTTGTCACAACCGTTGAATGATAAAAATATTACATACAAAAACAGTATCTCAGTACTTAAATATATAGACCAATCTTTTTTGTCCCTCAGACTGGTAGAATTTCTTCACATTCACTATGTGTTTGAACGCATTGTGGTTTTCTGCTCAGTTTTTCTGTCAGGTGGGGCCAGTTTGAATGGCTGTCAGGGTTCTCTAGATGCCATACTTTATCTGCACCACGTTGAGAATAAAATTGTTCTAATTTACTTGGGTATCTGCTTAAATCCCACCTCATCCTTCAGTTTTACCTGTGCCATAACACCCTGTTGCTACAGTAGGTCCATCGTCTACTAGAGACAGATATTGAGAGGAGCAAGAAACAACTTTGCCTTCATGGTACGTCGCCTATCCATATAGTCACGGTCAAGAATATCGGGGTCTCTAAGAAATTCTACCTTTCACACAGTCACTTTAAACACAGCAAACACCAGTAAATCTTTTAAAAATGTCTTTTGTATTTCCGACTAATTTTAATTAATTAAAAAAATACAATTTCACATTATATTCATGTTTCTTCTTTGGACAAGTCAACAATAATTGTATTTATAATTGTGGTTTCGAAGAGTAGAAACTAGATAAAGTATTTTATCTCCTAGCTAAAATGATCATTGCTGATTAATCATATATATTAGTGGAAATAATACTTTTTAAATTATTATTATTGTTCAAACTACGGTTTCCCATTCTGTGTGCAGGCCGATTATAAACTGCTCTTAGCACAGGGGTGATTTAGCAAACAAGATACCTATCTAGTTATAGAAGGGTGAAACCAGGACACTACATGCTACATCCAGGTTACAACAGCAATAAACAAACATAAGTTAATATTTAAGTAATATGCTGAAAGAAAAATACAGGGGAGGGACAAACAAAAGCGACCAGACATCGGACGGCACCATGTGTCTCGTAATTTACAAAGTATAACAGAAAACTAAATGTTACAACTAAGGGTGTATAATATCACTGATTAACTTTAACTTCTCTCCATCAGCTGGTCAGAGTGTACTTGTGAATTTCATATTCTCATTTTATTTTGTCATAAATTGCCCAAAGGGCATTTAAATAAGGGACATGGCGCTTTGTTTAATCTGATTCTCATGTCTCCGCAATCTGAAAATCACAACTATTTGTCAGGTTTATGAATAGGCCTAGGGGGACTGAATCAGCCTCTATTGCAGAAAACCCTATCTCCTGTTACTCAAACTGCCAAACCTACCGGCCGCATGATCACTGAAACTGATTTACCCCAGGGAACACTAAGGCCCAATAAGGCAAAAGAGGAAGTGTGAGACCCCTACCGTACTGTGTGCCGTGTGCAGAGTTCTGAGCCACACCAGGTAACCACTGATACAGCTGCTATTCAATTCAGCTTCTTTAAAGTGGAGAACCTGCTTCTTTACATTGACCTTTGTTACAAAGAATTTGTGCACAAACAAGATCCTGTCTACACTGATTTTGAGCTATCCCCATGCTTAAGGCCAGTACTTACCCAAGGAAGTAGTATCTCAAACAAATTAAATAGGACAATAAAGATTTCACCTCAGTGAGATCTATGTTATGTCATATAAATTGGCAACTGACAAGTACAGTGTACTGTAAATTTCCTTCTTTGAAAATTGTTTTTATCACGAATGGTTTGTGGTTGCTATAGCAATCATGCTTGCCTTTTAACACATGGGTAATGCTTATCACTAAGTAGAATTGATTGTCTCACAAGTCTCTTTTCTGAGTAAGGATGTCCAGGTAGAATAACCTGGGGGACAAAAACAAAAACTCTACCATTTCATGTGAATTGTGTCACTGTAAATAGAGAGGTCACTCACAGCGGATGTTGACGCTGCAGCCGATACCAACCGTTGCCATGGTCCCATCTGTGGCACTGGGTGTCATATGTAGAACACGTAAACACTTTAAGCTTGATAACATACATCCTTTATTACTGTCTGACTGGAGTAGATAGCTGTTACAATACAAACATTTACAAATTTGCAAAGTGATTGTGCCTCAGAACTCAAGAATTCTAATTAGCAAGAATGCTAATTAACTCATGTCGATTGAGACGTCATGGCATCCAAACATCTGGCCAGCACCCCCTAACTTGGCATTGCCTGGGGTCCTGGACTGTGGCCCTTGAACAGTTTGAACAGACTTGGTGTCACATATAACCACTGGGGTCAATTTAGTAAGGCAAACTCTTGTTTAAATGAAAGCTGAACATTATAACCTATATATAGGTATATATTAAAAATAATAAAAATAATTTAAAAATAAATTTGTCCAGAGATTTGGCTGAGGGTGATGTGTAATAAAAAAAATAAGCAATGCATTTGCAAAAACAAAATCCAAATGTGAGTTGAAACCTGAAGAGGAATGAAGAACAATCCGCTATTGAGTTTCTCAAGTAAATAAGTCAAATGATTTAGGCAAATTTCGGAATTTAAGATTGCCAGTGGCGCCATTACAAGCATTCAATGTGTCCATTGAGGCCTGTTTCTCAAAGAAGGTACGATCCTGAGCCGGCATGATAGCCTCTCTCTCGGTCACCAGGATCTAAAACTCAGCCTTGCCTAGACCAAATGCACAGATGCGGCTTTGGTTTACAATGCACCTCCAGCACCTCACTGAGTCTGTGTATCCTTCCCCCCCTTCCTCCCTTTGAGCAGCGATTGCCCCACAGTTACATTATCCTTATACTGGTCCCGTTTTTGACAGTATCCTTGACCTGCTGCTTGAATGCATATAAGGAAGGGTAAGGATCCAAAGAAAGGAAAAATAACTAAACTTCAGCATAAGTGTCTGCTTTGTTCACCGAAGTGAAATGTGGAGTTAGATATAAAGGAGCAGAGCAGCAGCCATCACTAGGCTATATCTTTTATCCTTCGCATATAGTTATGTAGGTTTTGGGGGTCCTGGCAGACCCACTGAATGTCCTCCTCGTCAACCATGGGGATGGCATTGTAGGGAAGCTTCTCAGCAGGAAGGCTGGCGAAGGTAGTGAATTTGACCCGTTTACGCTTGGAGGTGGGGGAGCCGGCATCCTCGCTATGCTCCCTGGTGGAACTTCCAGAGCTGCCATCGCCTTGCCCATGGCCCTGGCTCTGAACACTGGCCTGCGAGCTCCCGTTGCTGTGGTTCTCGCCATGGCAACAGGAGGTCGCTCCCTGCGGGCCATTGCTAGGGCTCTCCACCCGAGCAGGCGCTAGCTCTCCCTGGGCTCGCGAGGGCTGCCCATTGCCCAGGAACACCCAGTGGTGGGAGTGATCCAGGTTGGCCTGCCCCTCTGGAGGTATGCGCTTGTGGCGGTACTTCAGTACAAAGATGATGCAGTTGATAAGAAACACTATGATGGCTAAACAGAAGACTCCAAGGAGGGCATACATGCCGATCTCAAGGTCTGTCAGACTGTGGGTTGTTTGGACAAAGTCCTCGTCCTCTTCTTCCTCCTCTACTTCTGTAGGCCCATCCTGGTTCTTAGTGGGCAAGGTAATGGTGTAGTCAAAGGATAAAGTTGCTGGTTGCCCATTAGTGGCTTTTGAATCACGGACTGGTGACCCAGCGATGGAGTCTTCATTTTCTCCCTGACCAGGTACCACACCCTTGCTCACACGGCCACCTGGGTAGTCTTCCCCCTCCTCCTCGGAGTCCTCCTCCTGCCCAAAGTGGACCTTTACATGCACCATGGCGGAAGCGATGATGCTTTTGCGCTTTGTTTTCTGGCAGGCTTCACAGATGGTCATCTCCAGACGAACAATGTCCCCAGACCCCTCCCCTGCAGCTAGAATGACAGGCCAGCGCCGCGATGGATGCTGAGACACCATAGCTACTTTGTCATCCAGAGTGGATGCATTCAGGTTGTAGTCTTTGGGGTCAAATAGGCTGAGAGGGGCCGTTGTGTTGTCATTATAGTGGATCCAGATGGACAGGCTAGCCTCCTGTGAATCCAAAGCACAGCGTTTTAGTTAATGTAATACATGCCTTTTCCCAATGATTTGTAAGAGTTTGAGGTATATCCTGACACTGCACCCATAAATTGTGATTCCAGATTTTATAAAAAAATTGTTGCATGCTAGACTGCCAAAATAAGTACAATTATCAGTAACTAAGAAAAGGATTAGTTGGTTAGCATTTTTATTACCTGGAAGAGACCACTCCCATCAGGATAGAATGGGATAAAGGTGATCACACAGAATAACTTGGTAATGATTTGCAGTGACCCTTCCCTCTAAGGGGACAAGTGGACCAAAACCATGCCAGCAAAATGCCCCACACAGCATAACAGTGCCACCGAACCCCCTCAGTGTTGGGTTTTACTTTCATTTAAAAAGTTTTTCCTGTTTCATGTTCAGTTCACACTCTGATTTCACACATTTTGGGTTTCACAATTTTTGTGTAGAATATTACAGCATACAATATGTCCACAATGCTGTGCTGTAAAAGGACAGGCGCCTTTTTCCATTCAGAAACATACAGATGAGAGATGTTTTTGCAGAGTTGTAGAAATCAGGCATTTGAAATTGCGCAGGGACTGAACTCACCTTTCACACCTCTCACTTTTAAGGGCTGTTTTGTAGAAACACATCTGGCTAATTAAATGTGGAGGTGGCCGGGCAGAGGACTACCGGGGAAATGGAGCTGTGACAGACTAATGGAAGAGGCGGCTCTCCTGGTGATCTGGATGGCTCAACACCTCCTCGCTGGGGGATTGTGCAAAGCCTGGGCATTCTCACTGAGAGCTTTGAGAGAACTAACAAGCTCTGACTCATGGAGACGCCCTTGCCTCTCGTTAAACAAACAAGAACCATTTTATGTTTTTATTGGGAAAATTACGCACTAACGCCTCAGTATGAACTAGCCTGAGGAGCTGTGAACAGAGTACGCCTTAACACGCTGACTACACAATATGTATTAACCACACGCCACGAAATTATGCTGAAAAACCATCAAATAATTAAATATTTATTTAAACAGTAAATCAGAATTAATCAAAATCTTTTCACAATGTTAGCACAAAGTAACAGAAAATCTCAAAACAGTAATCAACAATAATTTAAAAACAATAATAACAATAACTTACAAGGACTGTTAATTTAAAACAAAAACTTTCATGCATTTTTATGCACCAGAATGCGTGTGATAGCATTTAAAACAGGTAATCTTACAGAAGCACAGAGCCTTAGGTTGGATCCCTGTTTGTGACACACAACATACTTCTCAGGTGGACCTTCTTTCAACTCAGTCGGCAGTAGCATCCCGAGAAAACGGTGCCCACTCAGTGGTGACATGTCAGACCATTTGTGGTGTGTGAATGGATGAAAAGTGTTGTTGGCCGCTGCTGTTGAATGCCCATTGTCCAACCCAAGGCAGCATGACACAAGCCATTTGCTTTCCATCACATGGCAGCCAATGACTCTTGAAGTCTAAACCCCATTTTTAAGCACCACCTTATTTCTGATCCATGATGTGGGCATTGACTATTGTGAGGAGAAGGACATGGAAAACACTTTTTTGTACCGCTTTAGCCCCTTGCACATAGTGGGTTGTAGTAAGTCGTGAGTTGGTCAATGTGATCTATTGCCGTGCTGTGTGGTAAGCATCAAGATGTCATGCTTAGTCCATTTCTACAAACTGGTTCTTTCAGTAACTGTTACATTTATCACTGATGAACGCCTTGAAAATATCTACTAGTGCCATGTATAATGAAAATTTCTCATCTGGATTTATTCCAGGTACAAGGGTAAAAAAAATGTCTGGTACAAGGTACAAGTTTAATGGCATCCTGGCCATTTGTTATTTTCACACGAAACTTTTTTCAATAGAATTGGGTGACAGCACTCCTACTGTGAAAGAGAAGTGTCATATGTGACCTCCACTGGAAGCAACATATGCTGCACTTCAGTGACGAGTGAAATTTGCCAGTTTGTGCAGATGGATAGTGGCTAATGATCAGGGATGAATGCTGTGCATCAGTCTGTACAGGTGTCCATTTTAGGACATCCTCAGACATTACCCCTCCTCAAGTCAATCCTCACCCCTCCTCAAGTCAATCCTCACCCCTCATTTCAATAAACTACGTATATTTATTAACATTTTTTAATTACTTTAAAATATAGGTTGCTTGTTTTTTGCAGTGTTAAAAATCGGGCGATGGAAAACCAGAACGTATCCTTTAAATGAAAACAAACACCAATATCTCTATTTAACTAAATATTGTTCTAACATTTTTTCTAAACAGCGTACTTTCCGTTTTATTTATTGCTTTATTTTAAATTTAAAAGATGTTTATGACTTGTGGAGGTCTGACGATTGACTTGAGGAGGGGAGAAGATTGACTCGAGGAGGGGTGAGGTCTGATGTCTGATGATTGACTCGAGGAAGAGTGAGGATTGACTTGTGGAGGTCTGACGATTGACTCGAGGAGGGGAGATGATTGACTCGAGGAAGGGTAATTTCTGAGGATGTCCTAAAAATGGACACCGTACAGGTGGATAGTGGCCTACAATCAGGGATGAATGTAGTGCGCCAGTTTGTACAGGTGGATAGTGGCCTACAATCAGGGATAAATGCTGTGCGCCAGTTTGTACAGGCGGATAGTGGCCCACGATCAGGGATGAACGCTGTGCGCCAGTTTATAACATGAAACATGAAACTGAAACAAATGCAAATGCAACCAAGTCTTTTGTATTTTTAGAAACTAAGCACGAGAGGAACACTTAAGTAAAATTCTGCAACTGGCCTGAAACCCATAAATATTATCATGAAATTGTCTGGTTTCTTGATTTTTACACTGTATTTGTACAGTATACAAATAGTATATATTTAACTCCAAGAGAAATAAAGCATGGCTAATGCTTGCTATTGTTTCCGTTTATTTTATTTTAGCCATTTTTTTCTTGCTTTTCCCGTTCTCCTAAATCTATTGACAAGGAAGTTTAGCTGCCATGTCAGCAAAATGTTAGTAATGAAAGAATGTAGTAATTTTAGAAAAATATTACTGATGAAGTAAAAATTGCAATGAAAAGCTGGCTTTTTAAAACATTGAAGATGTTAACATCAACATTAATGCAGCTTTTCAATAGTTTCTGAAAAGTAATATATATTTTGAATATCTTTCACACTGGCAGATAGTTAGGACAATGACCCATCTTGGTCCAGTTCATAGTCAAAATAGTCATAGTCAAAAGCAAAGCGCATTCAGAATTATGGAACTTTTCCTTTTAAATTATGACTATGCACTTCAAAATGAAAACCCCTAAAATTATTGTGGTAATAACCTCAGTTCACATAGGTAATTTTGAGTGAGTCAGTTATTGTGCAAATAGCCGTGATTCACATTGCTCATTATGTTTGAGTCAGTTATTATGGCAATAGCCTCAGTTCACATTTATCATTGTGTGGGTCAGTTATTGTGGAAATAGCCTTGATTCACATTGCTCATTATGTATGGGCCATTTATTGTGGAAATAGCCTCAGCTCACATTTCTCATTGTGTGGGTCAGTTTCTGTGGTTATAGCCTCAATCCATGTTGATAAATATGTGTGGAGGCCTACAGTTCCAGTGTGGAGCCATCTATACCTTTTAATTCTAGAATGACTGAAGGAAAAATGTTTTGTGTGGGATGAGACGCATGCTACCTGCTTGGGAGCAGAGAGTGTCTGTAGGGCAGTAGCTTTGGCTACCATGGTGTGGCTGTTTCCAGGGCTGGGATGTAGAGTCAGAGAAAGGCTCGAGATGGCATGAGCTTGCAGCTCCTGAACGGAAACCTTTTCATCTGTCACAGAGAAGGGGGTCTCTCCCAAAACAGCCTCTGTAGCCAGCGGGGACACCACCTGCAATGAGATGACAGGACATTCTATCTTTTGTACTGATATACATCAGTGAGAAATAAATGTGCCTTTCATTGTTTGTAGCCCTCTAGTTTAAGAAAATAACTGCGACATAAATAGAAACGGAGAATCCCCATCACATCTGCGAGGCACTGGAAAATGCAAAGAGGCACCGTCTCTCGGGACATCCATCGGTGTGTCCCACTGGGCTCTGTAAGCACCCAAAACACTCATTGTCTGCATTTCAAACTGAAACAGAACTGAGGCGGAGCAAGGCTGGTCATCTCCTCTCAGCAGGTTGCCTCACAAGAACACAGCTAGTCCTGGGGGAGCACAGCCACTTCAGGCATGACGGACTGGCACTAGCTTCCAGTATGTCTGCCTGGGGGGATTGACTGAAAGAGCCACAGCAGATAAACACACAGACATTATTTAAGAGTTCTCTGAAAACCCTTCAGCGGCCCACGCAGCATTAATAAACGAGAACATTTCTGATATGGGTTGACATTCACAAACAGGTGTGCTGTAGTGAAGAACAGCATTTAAGTGTTTTTTTTTTTGTTTTTTTTAGGTTGAGTTTGTTAATAGCCCTTCCTCCAGGCAGGTACCAGCACATTCTTAGACATCCATTGTTACTGTCTGAAACACTGATGGCCTGTCTTACATCAGGGCTGAACTCTCCTCAAATGACACACAACAGTAATAAAACTGGTTCACTGCCTGTAATCATTAATTTACCATCATTACTATTTCATCGACTTCTAAACACTCAATTATAAAAGAAACGATGTTAAAGAGGGAACCTTGCCCTGGGGATCCGGATGATTGCAGACGGGAGTGTTTGAAGTGGCGGAACACGGTGGTTGGGAACACAAGTAGCACAAATGGCATGTCATTCCACAATGGCATGTCATTTAATAATGCTTTGCTTTTATGACTGGGCAATTTCATTGAAAGTGAATTTTATTTTGAATCTCCCACGACTTGGACTATTTGGTCTTAGCATCTTTCTGCAACTTCGGTGTTTGCTATTGTGCAGTGAATCAAGCCAACGGAAATCTAGTCTTCCTGCCAAATTAGAATATTGTGAACAACCATGAGGGATTTTATTTAATGTAAGGCATACGTTTATTCAACGTTAAATCAGTTTCCAGCTCTACAATCCCACAGGACTGAGTCATCCGAAAAATTAACCTCCCTTTGGTTTGTGAGATTAAAAAAACAGAAAGTAGAGGGTTTCCTGGATTGAGACATTTTTGTTACGTTTAAATGTCCACCAGAAGATCACATATATTCATGTAAATAGTATATTTCAACGGTTAACATTCAAACTGTAGTAGGTCATTTAGCTAACAAACATTTTCAGTCCCTTGCTCGCCACACTCCAACACCCTCCCAACAGTGTCCACATAGGACAGATCCATCTAATTTCTCACCCCCTAGCGGTGTGACCACCTTCCAACCGCAGTCAGAATAGCTGTCACCCTCATCAAACAATCGCAGAGGATTCATGTCTTCAGCCTGGGGTCAGCAGTCTCACGGGACCTTTTTTATGCATAGAACACATACGGAATGCATTCCTGGGTTTTTCCCAAAGTACATCCATGTTAGATTTTACAAAAAACATTGTTCTTTCTTGTATTTTACTGCATACGCTTTTCTTAGGTATCCTCTGAGTTTAGCTCTAATTTGGCAATCTTAGTTATTGTTCATTTTAGCTCTTATCTTGCCCTTCAGCTGGAATGAGCTGAATATTTATCGTAAAGGACCCTTCATTGTTTGGGTAAAATGACATTTTCCTATCAGGGACAAGTCACTCTGGATAAGGGCATCTGTTAAAAAAAGAAGATTCAAACTATTAGTTATAACTATGATAACAATGACAATGGCTCATTATTCTCAATCAATCGAATATTGTTTAGAACAGGGCTTGTCACAAAAGACTTGTCACAGAGCTCTTTACAGATGGCAACACATAATGATTGCATGAATTTAAATGCAAAATCAATTAAAAGGTTTGCTCAGGGGGGCAATTTATTCAGTCTGTGCAGAGCTGTATTTAAAACTACCCTTAGAACATTTTAACCAAAACTAATCAATAAATGGCACCTGCTTTTCACTTAATGCAAAAGGCTCTATTTGATATATATATATATATATATATATATATATACACACACACACAAATTTATTTATTTATTTATTTAATAATTTATAAATATACTAAATAAGACTAATAAATACAATATTTTAATAACGATGCAAGACAGAAATCTCATTGGATAATAAAACCAATAATAATATGTAATATACTCATATATTAATAAAACAATTGAATTTGCTAGTGTTGTTTTATGAAATAAATACTGTAGTAACAATTACTTATGTGCTGGACTGGTCAGTGAAAAGGATAAATAAGAAACTTCAAATATATGTGATTTATGTTAGCCCACGTATACCAACCTATACAGCTCTTAAAGGTATTGTGACTTTTGTCAATATTGTGAAGGTATTGGTTGATGTCACCTATATCAGGAGAATTTCAGATTTATGTCCGCTCTGCAACAGGGTTATGCCTGCTCTTTGACTGCTCTGCATCAGGACTGTGCCTGCTCTATGTCTGCTCTGCATCAGGACCATGTCGGCTCTATATAATCTTTGTTTTGGCTTTGTTTCTGGACTACGTCAGCCCCATGTGCCCTTGGCAGATACCTTTAGGATGGTGCTCCCAGGCTCCAGGCCAGCCAGCACTGTGCGTTCCACCAGCTTGGCCACCCTTGCGTCGGCCACCTTGAGGAAGTCCTGAACCAGCTCCGTGACATCCACCTGCCAGTCCGGCCCCAGCATGGTGATGACCTGGTCAGAACCCTCCGTGGAGGTGGTGTGGAATTGAGTTAAGACCCGGACGAGAGCATGTTGATACTGGAGGGTGCAGCCCCGGCTGAGCTTGCGGTCGTCCTCGTCCTCATCATCACTCTCCCTTGTCGCTCTGACAAATACAGAAAGTTTTCCCCATTTCAGAAAGACTTAATCACGTATTGCTACCGTATTCAGGGGACAAATTTTCTAGTTCAAACGATCATCACATTGTTAAACAGGGTTCCAACACCATTCCCTCGACCAGCAATTAACGACGGGTCAAACGAGTTGTTTTTTGTCATCAAGTCTCTGGTCTGTGCAAATTCTGCTAGCAGAAAACGTTTTCCAGCTGCAAACAACACTTGTAGCATACGGGACATCCAGATCGATGCAGAACATTTGGCATTTTCAACCTAAGGCTCTGTGCATCTTAATTTTAACAAGTGTTAACACTAGTGCTGGGACCAAATAAAAACTTTGCCAACACGCCAACCACACTGCATTTAATAGAGTATCTTATTTCTTCTATTTCTGTAAAGAAAACTCTATTAAATGGTCTATTAACAATCACATAAAGTAGGATCAGAGGGTTTTCTGATTTGGTCCTTGCCTAAGAGAACTTATATGTGTAGTCACTAGCTAATGAGTTCACTAATCAGTCAGATATCATCACATCCTTCTGCCATGGTGTATGTGTGGAATATCATTTAAATAACCAATGAGAGCACACTTTGCTATCAGTAAAGCTGTCTTATGTTTAAACTGCAACAGTGTACACATTAATAAAGCTTTTTTCAATAAAATGTTAAAAACAACATGCCTGTTGGGACTGGTAAATAAGCATAAGATTCATCCACACACTACAATTTATTGTTGATACCTAAATAAATAAATAAAAGATTAATGTTTTTTTATATATGGTCCTATTCTCCAGATTCTCCAGATTCTCCAAATCTTTTATAGGGTCAGAGACATTTTTTATAGTGCAGAAAAGGCTAATTATCTTTTTCCAGTCCCACTTTTTCAAGGGTACTATTGATTACGACACGTTGTTTATGTAGTCAACCCTTCTGTGTGCCTTGTTTTTATCAGGCATTGTGTGAGGTTCCACATTTACAAGTGTAAATAAAATGGCTCCATACACCGCGTTCCAAATTATTATGCAAATTGGAATTCAGTGTCATAAACATTAAATATTTAGTTTTTCAATCAAACTCAAGGAT
>JAOVYW010065074.1:0-21634 GCA_025775045.1 Hiodon tergisus
CTTTGAACTAAAGTCTGTAATGTAACAAAATAGGTAAAAAGCCAAGGGGGGTGAATACTTTTGCAAGGCACTGTATGGTTCAGCTCAGATATAAGTCCACATAACCATAAACTATGTCTTGTCTCTGGTTCTGTTCTTGTGGTTCCTGTGTTCTGACAAACTGGCTGTGCCATAAATGGCATATTCTCAAAATAAACGCAAGGTGCCTTATTCTGGCATTTGGACATCTGACAACACTGACATTGGTGTTTTGCCCCTCTTTTTATTAATTTTTTATGTGTTATTTCCATTATTTTTTTTAGAGACAAAGCCTTTCAGTATACTACAGTACAAAATATTTCCCACTTTCCATGTATAGAAGCCATGTATCTATATTTATGTATAGACTGCTTGGCAAACAAGCCATCTGAATGCTTCGTTTGGAAAGCTACTTATAAGCTGTTATACACTTGATAAATAATGAATAAATATCAACTACAATAATACTTTGTTGTAAGGGAAGGAATCTCAAGATGGTTTCTGTATGAACGCCATGGAGAGTTATGCAATCGTGCTGGTGGTGTAAAGTTTTATAATGATTATGCTGATAGAATTGTGAAAGTTTTGTAGAGCCAGAAGTTAAGTGGTCCATGGGAATACAGACAATATCCAGAATGTTTGTTTTGCAGAATGAACTTTGTTTACATGTCAGTCTCACAGTCATCAGTGTTCAAATTAGTGTTTGTATAGTTGTTTATTTAAATGGCAGGCCACATGCATTAGTATAGATACACGTTTTGTCAATAGTAATCAATGTCAGATAATGTTATGGAAAGTTCACCAGCATCCCAAGTGCCCTCTCTCAAAGCAAAAAGTAAAAAGAAAGCCCTTTCACCCACCCCCTTCACAGATAATGTTTTCATTAAAGGTAACTATGGTCAAGTTTGGGTCCACTAAAAATGCAGAGGTTCAGAAAAGTGTCATGAATAAATCATGGCAATTCTTCCCCTCCATTCTTCTCTCTGGCAGGTCTTCACTTCCTGCTTTTTACAATGTCGCCCGACTAGCAGGAGGCCAGTAACCATTTTTCTGAAGATTAGTGGCAAATAATGAATCAACTATTCACTACTCCCAATGATTGATTTAAATCATCAGTGATTGATCAGAACTAGCAGCTGAAAAAAAGTTAGGCTGTCAAAGGTATTGGTTAAATTTGATTATTAACTATACAAATTTTCCTGTAACTATTTTTCTAGCTGATGTTATTATTTTACATTAAGCTTACTAGATTATTGTTTTAATTTTATTCCCAGTTTAAAAGTGTTTTTATATTTTTATTTATAATGTAATTTATTGCTCCCAAAATTGCCTAGCGTGAACTACATGAAGGGCCTTTGTGCCGCCTTTGGAACAGGCCTATAATATTTCTTTGCAAAACCCAGCTGTTATAGTCCTTTACAGCCCACCTGAAGTGCCCTCATAAATAACCAAACACCTTAGCTTCCTACCCCCTCTGCATCTGTTCCCTTTTAATTGTACGGTAAGATAAAATGGTTTTAGGGTACTGTTCGCTTTTTCCTTAGCTAGAGCTCAGCCTTGGTTGGTCCCCTTGTATTCCTGAAGTGTGCCCTGTCGCGTCTAATAAACTACGACTGAGTGGTAAAGGGGTGAGACTGTTTCATTTCTCTCTCTGCTGCAGATTTAAATGGACCGACAGGCCCCCACGGCATGGGGCTCCACACATCCCCAGGGGTGACCCCTCTTCATAAAAGAGAAAAAAAAAACTGGGACAGGCTGAAATGGCTCTCTGGTCTGCTTTTTACGAGACAAGCATCAGGACAGTGCTAGCCTTCCTCTCATTATTTTTGATTTTCCATTCACCAAGATGCTAGACAAATAAACACACACACGATTAAGATAAAAGGGGCACTGGAAATTCACACGGGGAAACGCAATGTCTGCTGTACTCAATGAAAAATAAATCACAACTTATTATCATTAACGGGAATAAGGACCCATGGAGGTTACTGTGTTAAAATTTGTATCTTTAATTGTGTTCGCCTACCCAATGTCATGTGTCTGAGTCATTTGTTTAATTATTCATGCAAGCCATTCCCATCTGTGTTGGCATCTGTTAACTGCCAAGAACTGGAAGGTGAGTAAACACTGAATGGTTTTTATATATACAAATTCAAACTATTTCCATTCACATGTGATGGGAGAGGCCATTCTAGTTCATTACATGTTATTATCTTTACCCTTGAGTTCCAGACAGCCTGCTTTCCGCAGTGGGTGTAGATGGTTCTTAAATAGCATGGCATAAATATCTCATTGACTAATAGCTGCCGCATACAGTGCAAATCTGACTCTTAATTTCTTACCCATGTTCCATAATCCTGGCAAAGGCAAGGTTCATTCCTCCATGGTTTCTGACGTCCTTCTGGACCTTTCTGTGTTTTGCCCTTTTCGGGCTCAGAAGCTTGGCACCAGCAGCCCAGGCAAACTGGAGGGACATTCAGAAGGACATTCTGAAGGAAATTCAGAGGGACATTCAGAAGGACATTCGCAAAGACAATCAGGGGGACATTCAGAAAGACATTCAGACTAACAAATCTGATTCACACAGCGCAGTGAAGTCTAAACCCAAGCCGTTATAAAATAAATCTACACTTATGGTGTCACACAGTGGTGCAATAGGGGTGTGTCTCTGTACCATAATGTCACATGATGAGTGATTAGCGAAATGGATTAAAAACCCATTGGGGTGATGGTACTGCAGCCCTAGACAGGCCATTTCCCCAAAAATTTTCTAGCAAAAATCCAGCTTAAAAAATTAGTTGCAGAATTAATCACTGTAATTGCTATGCATGCTCGTTCAAATGACCAGGCGTTAAAGGAAAAAAAAAAACCGATTGAATACATAATGTAGAGCTGCTCCAATGAGGAGATAAATCAAGTTAAAAGCTATTGAATAGAAGCACAAATTAAAAGGCTGCTATATTAAAAAAGAAATTCTAATCCAGAACTAAATACGGCATAATATGTAGTACAGGGGATTCCTGAACATCAGTGGCCAACAGATAGTTCCAGTACAACTCTACCTGTGGGAACCTTAACTGCACGCAATACAATGAGCGGGCAAATTTTTGTTGCAACACTGTGAAAAATAAAAGTAGTATTTGTCTGTTGTTGTGCATCACTGGAGTATAACATTTAAATTATGTTTATATATATAGAATTTATTATTGAGTTAAAAGCTTGTATTAACGCTTTGTCATATTATCAAGAATCTTTTTTTTTATTTTATGACTTAGCGTTTCAGGGCTTCTGTATTATTGGTACAAAAAATATTCTTAAATAAAACTAAATCCTACAGTTATTACACCGGAGAAAAGATCCAACCCAGCCTAATCACACAAGAAAGACCCCACCCCAAGAAGTACGAGATAATTATTATATTATAATAAATATTGTACTTGTATTAACAAACAAATGTCTCAAATTCATGATTAATAGTCTTGCATTCACAATGTAATTTATTGATTTATCAAGATAATCTTTGCAATTTATATTTAAATGTTTAATAATTAAGATAAGGTTTCTTAAGGTATAGTTATTAAACATTGAAAAAGCAACGCATTATGGCATTCAGAGCAATGTTTGCCATATGTTAGTACTGTTTAATTACCCAATCATTTCTGAGGCTGTAATCAAGCTACAGTACTGGAAAAAAAAAAAAAAAAAAAAAAAACATGATTTGTGTCTGTTTTCCCCCAGAGTTTGTTTTGTTGTGTATTTGTGTCGTGGTCAAATCTGGTCTACAAAATGCACATGAAGTACCTACACAACGACTGCATCCAAGTTTGTGCGTGTCTTTGCCGTCACCTCTAAAGTGCTTATCTATTTTGGTTGCGAGCTGGAAATCGTCGCAACAGCAGGTTGACTGTAACGGTGACCTTCCCTATCATGCTCTGTCCTGCATTGAGTATTGATGTTGATCTCACTATTTCTGCACACTGTGATGGCAGATTTATTCACAAATTCATTATCTTCAGCAAGCCTGTCACAGAGACATCATCGCTACAACACGGACTAATAATGAGTCAGATTTACAAGTTTTTATGTAATTACGGGTCTGATGTCAGTGCAAATGTGTGTCTAGCAGCTGGATTATGGTGTGTGGCATTTAAAAAATACTCTTCCAATGAGTGAAATTCTATGCATATGGCTTTAATGCATATGTAAATACTGTAGCTACACGCAAATGCATGAAGGATACTTAATGAATCTCAAATAACTTCAAATGCACTACTATAAACTAGTGTTAACTAAGTAGATAAATTACTGTTGATCTGTTTTGTGACTTCCCATGTGCACTTAGATGATGGCTTTGTCTCTGTGGGTCTGCTCATTGTGGCCCTTGTGATGAGCGGGCCCTACATTGTTGGTCTTTGACAGGACTGAAATTTCTCCTGACCTTTTCCATTTCCCATCCCACCCCGTCCTTCAAGCATAGCCACTCGTCTTTGGAACAGCAGCCCGACCAGACCCAAAGAGGCACATCCAGCTCTAAAGCCAAGCCGTTTCCCTGCCAAGAAAAATTGAAAGGCCTTGCTTAACTCTGTGGGAGACTCATCTGACCCACCTGTACAGCATGGGGTGATGACAAGGATTAAGTATGAAAAGTGCAAGTAAATGAACGCTGTTCATTTTGTTTGTTTATTTCAGATATCAAGCATATCACACACATACTGATACCATACTGATCATTATGAGGGAAATTAAAAGAATATAAATAAACAATTATTAATTGATAGTAACTCCACAGTTTCCAGAAAAAAAAGGTTATACCTGACATTCAGCTGCAATGGTATCCATGTAGCTACAGAAAATGTTGCTTTCAAATTTCAAACAGCTAATTTTGTTACTTATTTCTGAAAAGCCTTTTGATTGGAGAGAGAATTAACGTGTCAACTATGGCATGCAGAGCTATCTATCGTTTGAAATTTATCCTTAAGATCTTTCAAAATGAAACCTTTTTGACCCGATCCTTCATTTCCTACCCAGAGCTTGCAAATCAATTAAAAATTCCAAAATGATGAACAATTCACGCTAGATAGATTTTATGGAAAATCTCAACCATATGTGAGTGTCAAGGCACAGAATTAATACAATGAGACTGGGTCCAATCAAATTGACCACCTATTGATCGCATTTACAAAAATTCCAAGCATCTGCTACTCTTAAAAGGGAAAACTATAAATTACAGATATGTAAAGTATGATTAGTGGGTAGCCAAGTTTTGATTATGTCTGCACAATGGATAATAATTTGTTGATATAAATTAAGCATTTCTCATAAATATTTAGGGTTACAGAAAATGTACCATTTACAGCTAGCACTTATCTCCCTTTCTCAGAAAAAAAACATACCGTGGGGGGATAAAGCAATAAAGACAAAACTTGACATATAACCTCTCCTTCCCAAATTATCGGCAAGAATAACCAGCTAATGACCACTTGTCAGTTTTTGCTGCATTGCCCTGGGCCTCACCATCTCCATGAATTAATAAATTGTTGAACCAGCCAGGAAAGACATTAACTATTTAAAGCGCTGTGGAGAGTCTGTCCTGGACAATCTCAGTGAGTGCAAATATCCCATGCCTTTTGATGCATGACTTTTAATGGTATTTCAAACCTCATCACTGTTAATTCAATTCAAGGCTGGGTAAAAACAATTTTTCCTTATTATAGTCTATATATTCTTAATATAGTTTATTTTCCATTTTTTTATTAAATTATTTAAAAGATGTGCATACTTTAGTTTATCTATTAGTAATAGATAAAATGCACAGTATGTGATTTCACAGGCATATCCTCCCAGATTTAAGATACTTAGTGAACCCAACTATGATACTGAGGCTATATACTTTCCACTCTTTATGTTGCTTTTACATGTATTCCAGAGTAAACACGTAATATGTGCCATGTATTCCAGGGGAAAAAGCATAATATGTCCCATGTATTCCTGAGGAAGGCGTAATATTTGGCATGTATTCCCGGGGAAAAGCGTAACATGTGCCATGTATTTTGTGAGCAGCAGCAATGGCAGTAAATTAGACAAGAACCATTAATCGTGATGCAGAGCATAAATCGACTCGACTTTTTATAATTTTAGTTACATTTATTCTTGTGGATAATTTCTAAATCTTTTGCTCAATTTCTTTTTTTTTTTTTTTAAGTTAAATAAGAAATTACTAAATGCTAGTCAAGCACCCACCTGCACATTTACTTTATAGGTGTATAGAACACAAAACTTTATGGTAGCTATAACACAAAAATGTTTGCAATATGCCAAACATTGTTTATGGCCATTTTTTTATGTAGTTAATCAAACACAAATAATAATAACTCTACCCAGGCTGAATTGCATATATCTTGGGCAATAACAATGCAGGGCAATTAATCATAATTTCCCTATGCCATATATTCTTTCACGGGGGCATTGTGCAGATAAGATGATGTTAATTGAAAAACAAGGTCATGGCAGGAGCGCTATAACATTAATTGGTAACAGAGAAAGGCACACACTTACACACACAAAAGAAACACAGACTGATAATGTCTTGGTGAAATGAACATAACAATGTACATATTAGTAGTGTATTGATTCTTTGTTATTTATGATTGTTATTTTTGCCAAGATAACATTTTTTTCATGTTTTCAGTGAAAAAACTATTCCAAATGTGCAGTTTTTTACTCTCTTTTCTCAAAACATATCCCTCTTTTAATATTCACACAAGACTAAACAAGTTAAATGTAAAAAAGATCGGCTTTGAATAGCAAATAGAATTTTACAGTTTACAGTTTTGCTGATTATTTATTTGGATGGACTCTGTATGTGGCTTTGATTGGGAACTAATGTATGACATGTTAAAACAGATCAGGATTTTACATTTAGTTTAGAGAAGTTGGCTTGTAGTGTAGAGGAAAATCTGGTTAAGGTAGTATTTCTAATTAATGAAAGGCTGCCGGTAAATAATTTCTCATAGAAATAGTTGGTAGTGAATGATCGATGTGTTACATTTCCTGGAGCTCTGGGTGGAGTGGGAAGGAGGGGTGATTAGCAATCATTGATCTTACTGACATATCAGCACTTCTAAAAGTGACACAGAGTGCAGTTTTTATCAAGTATACTAATCCACGACAAAATTTAAGTGTACATCACTGACATTGGTCGGAAACTATGGTGGTGTCTCTGTGAAAGAACATGTGTGTTTTATTTCCAGGACTTTAATTCTTAAATGCAACACAAATTAGCATACCAATAGGAATTTAACCAGTTAAGATAATATAATCAGCTCAATTGCAAAATAGTAAAAAATTGTCAGAACTTGATCAGAAGGCACAAAGTCCGTATCTCAGGACTTTGTACCCTTCTCAAGACGCTTAAACAGGAATGACCAAAAACTCAGTTTTAGCACTGGCTTTAGATGAAAAGCCAATTCGCTATAGAAGAGATTACTACACAGCTAGCCTATGCATAATCACACTATCTAGACACACATTTTATCCATGACATAAGAAATAACAAAAATTACATCTGGGAAAACAAATAACAAAAAAACAACTGATTATTCAGTTATCACAATCAATCAATTTCTAGGCCAGGTAGGCTAGATATTTCATATTTTTCATGTCCAATACACATGAAAGTATTATCTTCTTTGTCCACCATCAAGTATTATAAATAACCTACACATAAACAATGCATGCTGTCAGTGTGGGCTTATGGCAATATTCTAGCAAGAAAATACTTAAGTTGAAATGTTATTTCTTGCTTAGTTAATAACACATTTCTCAATAGATCCCATCAGTACAAAAGTGAGCAATATCATAAACGCTAACAGTTTGCTTTTTTACAGCCACTGGAAATCTTATATTTTATACATGCTTATAGAGGCATAAAATTCAGTAATAAGGGCATAATGCACATGGTACAACATCACTTAGCAACTATATTTACACTAATATTGCTTTGCATCCTGACAGCAGCTTTCATGAGACCCTTTGAGACTATGGTAGAGGGAAAAAAATTGAAAATGTATGTGTTTGCATTAGAATATTATAAAAGAGTCAGAAAACACAATCAGAAAGATTCTCAGAATTTTGAAGTCTTGTGGATTTAAGTAACACAAAAATCATAGGTCGGAAAAAAAGAGTAACAAAATAAAGTTTTAACGAGTAACTGGCAACCAGACGTGCCTTCCTAGGAGAAGTTGAGTATTGTGTGATAATAATGCAAGTCTTTAGAATAAGGAAGGGAGAGTGATGGATGGATACTCTGTGTCTGTGCATGTGTAATAAAATAGTGAAATGAAGCTTTGGACTTGGTCCCTTGTACCACACCAGATCCAGAAACATTATAAGTGGGATGACCACAGTAAACATAAGTATTTGTCTTTAGAAATTCACTTAATGCTTTCTGCTCAGAAAGCTGAAAAAAACTTAACCACAATGTCTGTAAAAAAGGAAAATATTTTCTCTAGAAACAAAGATAAACTGGAGTAACAAAGATAAAGTGCTCTGATGGACGCACTGTGTTTTGTGCTGGGAAATGATAACCTCCTAAAGTGAAAGACCCTTTAAATCTGATATGGCGCATTAGCATGTGACGCTGATTTGGTGCGGGAATTTGTGGAACATTTATTGAGCACCGTCCCTTTGTACTGGCGCTTGGGGCTCTCCGGGCATGCTAGTTGTTGCTCCCACTGACACATTCCATTAAGCAGTTTCACTAGGCTCTTCTTTCAATACCACACTCTCTGTGATCTTGACAGTGTATTGGAGTATGGGGATTGACCATAGGCCAAGCAGGAAAAAACCTCCAGGACACCAAACTATTCCAACGTAAATCTTCAAGGTAACACATATGAACACCAAACAAATCCAGCTTTGACCCAGACCTTGAATATTCGGTCTGGCAGAGAACCTGGAGGAGCCTTCCTGAAGCCGCCTAGGTGCATCATGACCAGTTAAAACATGACCATAGTTGGAATTATGCTATATTGTTACCCAGCTAATGTGCATAACCAGCTATACCAGCACTACAATTTACAATTTAGCTGCTTAGAAGACACCTTTATTCAAATCAACTTACATGGCTTAAAATGTCATCATTCATCCACTTACATAACTTATCATTTCTACATTCATCTACTGACACAGCTGGAATAAATGCAGTTAAAGTACAAAAGCTGGGACAGGAATCCTGCAACCTTTCTGTTACTAACCTTAACCACTACACCACCAGCTTCTACTAATATAAATAGCTGTAGGTTCTTGATCTCACTCTCTGTATGATTAACCTACAGGATCTTCATATGTTGGATGAAACTGAAACTTTATTAAAACAAACCATAACAATGCTTTGATTTTCAGTTTTACGTGAGTCTCCAGGTATATTATTCTATAGAAAAAGATCTCCCTTTCACATGAACTTAAATATCTAAGTATAAGTTAATATAAAAGTGTACCTATTCTGCAAACTACAGTCTATTCTAGTTAGCTAGCTAGCCTCAACATGTTCCAATTTGTCTAGCCAGTCATGATAAAATGCCTTAATGTAGCATGCTTTGTATTGTCCTATATAGCAAGGTGGCGGCCTAAGGGAATTTACTTTTACATATGTTTACTGACTAAGCCACTCTCTTATTTTTCATTTGCCGTTCCACTTAGAGCTCTCCTGGGCTCCATCTGGTACCCATGAGGAAGTTTTATAAACAGAAAGACTTCTGTTAGCCATCTGTAGAAGCATATAGTGTAAACTATGTGAGTGACTCCTGATAAATGCATCAACACAGCAGCTTGCTTACTAAATAAATAATAGGACGTTTACTGACAAGAAAAGAAAAAAAAAACTGCAAATATACATAAATCCATTTACCACCTGGCCACCAGGCGACAGTATGGAAGTCAATTATCCCACCTGAACAACCAAATCTAGACCCAAATCATGTGTCAATTAACAATAAATACCTGCTGATTGTTAGTAAACCCTGGATTTTATTTAAACAAATCACACCCTGCAAAAGATAGTATGCAATAGTGCCCTGCAGCGCGGCCGCTTTCAGCCAAGTTACTTAGTTTCAGAGATCTCCAAAATTCAGTACCCACAGGCTCACCACAAGGTTACCCAAATAGTCTTCACAAACAGGGTATAAATGCAAGTTTTAACCACTCCTCACACACACTATACTCTCCCATAAATGCCCCATTACTGTAACTCACCACACCTGGCACAATAACCTAAAAAAAATACATTCATTTAATTAAAAAAATAGAGGAACAATTGAAATATAGTATGTTAAAGAATTGACAGTATTTTCTGCCTGTTGGCCTTCCCAAAGTAAGTAATGGTATGATCATTATCTCCAATGTTGCCATTTCCCCTGTTTCCATATTTGTGTTTATAATTCATTATTGTAGTTATAAATAACTGTAAGCTAATAGAGCAACTAATGAGTTTAATTTATTATTTCATAATTTACCTCTTTTTAGTCTTGCCTGGAGATGCATGGCTGTCAGATATGATTTATTTGATTAATTCTTCCTTAGTTGATTCATTGTTATTAAAGACCTATTTAATGGCAGGTTGTACCTGTGCCTCGTGACTTATAATGAGGCTTTCAGCTAAAAGTAGTTAGCCCTCGGGCTAGTTACATGAGCAGGGTTCAAACTGGCAAAATCCCGGTCGTCGGGAAAATGGGGCCACTCAGGAGGCACCCTCTACAAGTCCAGGGACCTCAGGATTCAGGGACCTCTCTCTTCTCACACGCATCATTGCTGTCTCTTGCATGTGGACACCATTCCAAAAGCCAAGTCCTGGAATTCTGTAAAAAAACTCTGGAATAGTGTTTTACCCCTTAATAATCCAAACCACAACAATGTAGATTGAAATGTACTGTTTTTGTTCCGGGCTTGTTAGTGGGCCTGTCAGTTGGCTCTGGCCACTTTAACCCTCACCGCAAGAGGATACATTTTAGATTGTTATATAACAGCATTATAAAATTTTGCAAATGTCTGTTTCTCTCCATCTAATCTGTAACATTTTCTACAAATCAATATAACCATTTAAAATCTAAACACGCTGTGTAATAATAAGGCTGATTGATTATTTGTTACCAATAAAAAGTCACCACAACAACCATTGTTTGACATTTTTCTTGTTTTATTTTTTTTAGACAATTTTGCTGATCATTAAAAACAATTTAGGATTAGCGAAAAGGATTTCCCAAAAAAAGATTTGTGCATCACAATTAGCGAGCAACTTTTGACAAATATTGACAAGCAGCTCAGCAAAGATCACGATATTGCCTGTGTGTAATACTTCACCCATGTCCATGCTTGGGAGTAATCACCCTTTTTCATTGGCATGGTGAGCACTGGTGGCAGTAGGAGTCACAGCAGACTTCAGCATTAACTGGGCCATATGGGGTTCGAGTGAATCCCACATGGCCTGAGGAGTAAAGAGGAGCATGCAGACGGCCTATGGCTGAGGACCGTTTGGCTCATGAGAAGTAAAGAGGAGCACGCAGCCGGCCTATGGCGGAGGAGCGTTTGGCTCATGAGAAGCCAATGCTTTTTCACTCACCATTTATTTTTAACTCAACAAAGGTTAAGTTAACTTTGGAACCAAAGGGAAAAACCAGGCGCTGTGTGGTGTACTTTTCATTTTCCACCACCAAATTCAAAAACATTACACAGTTGGGAAATAAACCAACAAATGGAAAACATTTTGTTTTACTGTCAGTCTATCTCTAGCTCTTTCTCTGTCCCAGCCTCGCACCACGTTTAAAACAGATGGGTTGTTATCATTGTTAATCCACAGCAGTGTGTCACATATTCTGTCCTAATGTTACATCATATTTTCATCCTAAAAATAAAAAGTCATGCATAGATAAAAGAAATATACATTTCATTGTTAATATAATTTGTTGATGGGTAATGTAATTTATTGATGGGTAATATTTACTTATCATAATTTAATCCAAACTGTTTTAATACACTGGATAAACATAAAGCAAGAAAGCTAGATCATATACATTGTTATCAGGGAAATAGGTAGCTGGAATTGGGATCTCTAACATGGTGATGTTCTTTGACGTTTGACAGTCTCTGCCATAAACAGCTAGAACCAGTTGGGAAATGGTTGTCCAACATGCCATTTGAGATTTCACGTCAAGCAGGTTCTTAACTGAATGGAGAGAGCCAAGTCCTTTTTCAAACACAGACTGGACACATCTGATTTTTGTTTCATTAGTGAAAATCAAGATCTGTGTTGTTTTTTTGTGAGAACAACACAATTTCTGGTTTGATACTGCATGCGCCATGGAGTGCAAACCCATTAAAAATAACAAGACAAAAAAACGTATTTTCACCATCAAAGCCACATGTACTAAATATATTTATAATACAGTATATACAGGACCTGCCCATCAAATTGGATATGTTTGTAAGGTGAACGCCGGTATGAATCTCCACCCTCCGTGTTTTTCCTTTCCTTCTCAGCACCCTCAGCACTGTGGTCCAGCGTTGATAGATTTGCTTCAGATCTGCTGTCTACCACCCTCCTTAGACTCTGCTGGTGGCCAATTACTTTTAGAATGGATTCCCCTGTTTCACCCTGTCCTCATCATTCAATGGTTAAGTGTGACTCATCACCAAAGTGATAGCTGCTCTGGCTGAAGCAACCGCAGTATCTAACAAAAGTTTTCCATTCATTTTCAATTTTATCATCAAGCCCAGGAGAAGCCTTTTAAACTCCCCCTACTGTAAGCGATTAAGAGATAATAACGCACAATCATGGCACATATGACTCATCAGACTCTGACACAGGTAATCCTAATACTCCTGAGAGATACTGGAAGCAGTACCAACTGATTCAGAAGAGAGCCCTATAGCCACCAATATAAAACAAATCACCCCAAAAATGCAGTAAATGAATTATAAGAATGTGAGTTGCATCTTTAATCATAGCATGGAGCAAAATATGGATTCTAGACAGAAGGGGATCCAAGAAAGTTAATTTAAGAAACTACAAGCAGCCTGTATTTTTATTGTTGTTTTTATTGTTTTATTGTTAAGTTGGATGATTTCTTGATGACAGGGAAAAGAGGACAGGCCGGTGTGTACAAGATAGGCAGCAGCCTTGGATTTGACTGGCATACTTCCAGTCTTAAAGGAGAAATGTAGACTCCCACCCTGCAGGATAGAAATAGAAGGTATTCATGCTGGTCATCCAAAGGCAGTGCCAGGTGTGTTATGAAATGTAATTGACAGCAGTAAAGCAGCAATCAGAGGATCAAGATCAACGGGTTCACCTGTAGATCTTTAGAGAAAGATATGCAAAATAACCATTTTGATCAATATGGAAGGTATACTGTACATTCATTTAAATAAATACAGTAGATATGGTCAACTGGGGTGATGAGACAAGGACAACCAGGGGACGGGATTGAGCTCTGAGCCTGGCTTGCACCAATTTCCAATAAACTTACTTAGAATGGCATGCTGAAAAGTTCATTGGCCAGGATTATACATGATAGAGTTGGAGCTTTGCACAGTGCAGCCTCCTGTTAAAGTGTGAATCACTCAAGTAAAAGGGAGAACTCCAACCAGTGGCACGAGGGAGGTGACTCTGAAGCCGTCATTGTTTCAGTGTTTTTAAAGGTTTTTCAATCCAATGTTTTCCTACAGACCCATGGGTGCTGAATTTTTAAACACTGTTGGTCCTTTCCCTACCGGTTTTCCATTAAGGGAAGTGTCTGCCTCTAGTCTCTTGTTATGAGGGCTTGAGTTCTAAAAGGTCGGCTTTCAAAAAAAATAATCTCTTTACTCTCTAAATATAACTGAAATATATCTGAACGAAGAGGGAATTGTTCATGCAAACCTTTGTTCTTATACTCTGTTCGGTTACATCGTAAAAAAGTAAATTTTTCACTCTGTTGCTTCACAATTAAACTTATATAATTTGGATTTTGAAGTTATTTTACAAAGATTCATCTTTCTGTAAAATCAGAAATAAATGTATAAATGTGAGGGATATTCGTAAAAGGGGCCACGCCATGCAATTAATATATCCAGCAGATTTGCCTGAGTCCTATTAGTTTCTGCTAATGGCACTTGTGCTGAAAGAAACAATAGTGTGGTAGAGCAGAGGGCAGCCCTGCCAACTCAGTCTCCTTTCAGCTAAAAGGAGTATTGTCCATTAGTTACTGCAGAAAGCAGTAAATACTTAAATACGTAAATACTAAGTTCTTAAAAATCAGCTTTTAACTTTCTCTGAGGGTCCCCTATATCCGTACTTTGTCTATCCCTTTGCCTGCTCAATCATGTGTTTACTTGGCACACCCTCCCTCAAACACATTTATTGCAAAGCTTCAGAAAAATATCAGATGGAATTTGGAAGAGAGACTTTCCGTTTCTCGGGCTAAGCGGCTGTTTCTGGTGCTAACCAGCTGTTTCTGGGTGAATTGATTCTTACTACCCGTCACTTCTGCCCTTCTTTTAAGTCCCTGCAGTAATATCAGTTAGTTTTGAGTTTTTTTTCCAGTGAGAGCTGCTGCAGCTTTGCACTGTGTTTGATTTTTTTTTTTTTTATCTCCCGGGGTTTAATTATCTACCATCTATTCCTTTTCCTTATGGATAGAGCAGAGCTTGGGTTTCTTCAGGCTTGATTTATAGGGCTTAGAGGCTGCCTAACCATGTATCATGATTATTATTATTATTATTATTATTATTATTATTATTATTATTATTATTATTATTATTTCAGGTACAAAATTTATCTTAATTTGTTTGATCTCCTATTTTAAAAACTATTCTGAAAGAGTTTTAGGACATTCAGAAATTATGTACTTTCAGATAATTTTGATACTGTTATGATTTTTGGAATATTAAAATTGAAAAGATGGTTTTAAAGAAGGTAAGTATACTTTATTGTAGTTTGCCTTTCGTGTTTGACTGTTTTATTTTATTTTAAGGTCTATTCTGTTTGGTCAGTGTACCTCAATTTGTAAAATGTACAACTACACAATCACATGCCATGTGTAATTCATTGATATGATCGCCGTTGAAGTTTACTGGATAATGTAAAAAGAAATGTACACATACACTACCGCTCAAAAGTTTGGGATTACTTTGAAATTTCCTTGTTTTAGAAACAAAAGCACATTTTTTGTCCATTAAAATCATATCAAATCGATCAGAAATACAGTGTAGACATTGTTAATGTTGTAAATAACCATTTTAGTTGGAAATGGCTGGGTTTTAATGGCATATCTACATAGGCGTACAGAGGCTCATTATCAGCAACCATTAGTCCAGTGTTCCAATGGCAAATTGTGTCTCCTAATCCAAGTTTATCATTTTAAAAGGCTAATTGATCATTAGAAAACACTTCAGCAATTATGTTAGGTCCTCAACTGGCACCCTCATTAAATAGTACCCGCAAAATACTGTATAAATATGCAATAAATATGTTCTGTTTTGATCTCTGGTAGGTGGTACTAAAGCAGTTATTTTAAATATTTTAACATATGCCTTCCTATGGAAGTAATGAGCTCTGTTATCACAATTGTTAGAGGCTGCTTTGTTATTTGGGGGATGAAGGAGCTTAGTGATGCTTTAATGTGCCCTTTTTTACAGTCCCATGGCATCTCTCCCTCACCCAGTGCACAGGCCACCGTCTCTGCTCACTAAAAGGTATACCCAAAGCACGGTATTGATCGTCTGTTTTCTGAATACCACCAGACTAGCTGCAGCTTCTCAGCCAAGAAACTCAAGTAATTCATATACTGGAGCTTGACCCCGGAAACGGTACCTCTCCCATTTCCTTGGCAGAGGCCGGCAAACCATATGGCGCAGAGGCTGAAGGACACCTGCACGAGGTGGCTGTGAACGGAGGAGCAGGGCATTATCCAGGTGCTAGAGCAAGTCCGAAAATGTTTTTCCCCTCATGGAGGTCAACCTCTCCAGCACTGTCTTCCTGTCACTCCTTCCCCGACACGGCGGACAAGTATCTGGTACCGGTAAATGTACAGGTGGACACAGTCTGGGTGCTTCTGGACTCAGGGTATTATTACTCCCTGGTGCATCAGTGTCTGGTTCCGCCCAAGGCAGTGGTTAAGGGCAAGGAGCCGGGGAACTGGTGTGTGCATGGTGACGTGCATTATCATCTGATGGCGCAGGTGTCTTTTGTTTTGAGGGGCCAAAAGCATAGCCTGGTGGCCGGGGTTAGTCCCTGCACTGGTAATAGGTCATGGTTGGATGGGCTATGGTGCACTTTTTTTTGGGAGGTCCATGCGGGTAGGGCCCGGGGGAAGCAGATACAGAAGGTGAGGGCGCAGGAAGTTGCCACCAGGGACCTGGAGTACGATCCGGAAGAAGGTCCTGGTTTGGGAAGGGACCTGACAAACCTCCCACCTTTCACCCGGGTGGCCAATTATTCATGAGCCAAGTACGCGTGGTACTTACAAAAAGTAACACCATTAAATCCAAAATAAAACACCATTAAATGCAATTTTATTGAACACAATTAGTAGGTTGTCAACATTTTGATTTGATTCCATCCTCATGTAATTTTTTAATGCATTTGTAGAAAGCACATGCTAAAAATAATAGCAAAAGTAAAATCTACAGTTAAAAACTATATGCATTTAAATACCATGAAAAAAAAGCTGATTGACTGTCTCATTAGTTTTTTTATCTCAAAATCCAAATCACTGTTACCATATTTGTGGAAGGCACTGTACAGTGCAGACTTCATAATGTGGAGTGGAAGGATTTGGGTTAGTTCAGTGGGTTAGAGCTCTTAGCCTTTAACAATATCCAATGTCCAACCATGGTAACAGAAGCAACATAGCAAGAACAGCAAGAGAAAAGTCTAAACATCTACAATTTCTATTGGACAGAACACATGTCTAGAAGTATAACATGCTGAAAGGGACGCTGCTCCATAGACGTGAGTAGAATAAAGTAGTGTTAACGGATAACAAAAAAAAAGAAACACATTGTTGCAATACAAGAAAAGGTTGGTTTCTTCCTTTTAAGGGTGAAAATAAAACCACATATAACAGTTATGAAATAAAATGCATGCAACAATAATATAAAGAAAATGACTCGTGCTTCGTGTGCAGCTTTTGAAGTAGCTTGGGACTGTTTTCCATGCATCTGATTTGTCCTTTAGTTTTCCTTTGCTTTTTGCTCAGTCAGCGATGACTTGTCTTGGAATTGCCCATGTGGTTTTAAAGCAGAGAGACTGCCTGTTTCAGGGTTGACAGCTGTTTTCTCCTATGGTTTGAGTTATTATGCATTGCATTCGCTCCTGCTTTAGGTGGAATTTGCATAGGGGTACTATAAAATGTTTCTAAAAGGTTTTTACCCATTAATGCCTATATTAAATGCGTTTTCTCTTTGTATCAAAGTCCAACCAGTATACTGGAAGCCTTTGCTTTTTTACTGTGCCTCAGAAAAATGTTCTACTGTACCTTCCTTCAAGATCCTGATAAGAAAAATGGAAATGCAAAGTGTGCGAGCTTATACAGTATACAAGGGTTGATGTTTTTCTGCGAGTATTTTTCAGAGCATGAGTTTATCTATGAAAACATGTGGTTTGGAGTTCTAAGCCTCATGTTTGAGCGTGTTTGTGTTCCAGTGCATGGGGTCTTTTGTGTATTTCTAGAGTTGAGCTGCTTTCCATTTGCCGGATCGACTTCCAGTGCACGGGCAGCTTTGACAAAGCAATAAAACTGTTTTATAGAACTAATAAGGAATCCATGCTATACCCTGAATCTGAGCACTGTTAAAATATCTGCTTGGATAACCATAGAAATGTTATAATGCTGAAAACTATCAGAATTTTACTAATATTGTGCTATTCTACTTATATTATTTAGGGATTAGGAAGTTGTTGTAAGATTGTCTCATCTGGCACACAAACTGACCAATAGAGATGTGGACCATGTGTGTTTGCTGGCTTTTGTGTAAGTGGACTTAATCTGTGGACAGTGGGTTTTTCCATCGGCTTTTTAGCTGTGACTCTTATTCATAATTTATTAACACCAATAAATCAAAGACATTGTGCATTCCCAAGGCTCCTGGGAGAAGGAGACAGAGAGCAGGTCTTGAAAACTGAGGGCTGAAGAAGTCAAGTGGTCTGAGTGGGTGTGCATCCACTTTGTTCTGGGACAAAGATTTCAACACTGACTATTCAGTGGTAGACACGCTGTGTGCAAGGCTGCCCAGCTGTAGGATTTACAGGGGACACATAAAACATCAATATTTAAGGACTTTTTTGCAATAACCAGTTGAGCATGTAATTGGCACAGCCAATCTTATTTAGAGATAAGATACCTGAGAAAGAATAGGCCCTCTTGATAATTAGAGTTCCTATTCTAAATCTAGAACAGCTGTGAAACCCATATGTGGAACAAGACATTAGCTTGGGTGGTGCCAGCCTCTACAACACATAACTAGCTTACTGATTTGACTGAGGAGAAAAAAAAGCTATGTCGAGTACTGTCTAATTAGTAGTTCACTAAAAGTAGTTTTGTACTTTCAAATTTATATACAATCAGCATAATCTAAAAACAAGACTATTGTGCGTATGGCATGACTGTTTAGTGCTAGTGCAGTAATTATTTTTGCTATATCTGCTATATGATGACATAATTGTAGGAATAATTTCATTTGAAGACCTGGCCATTTTGGCAGGCTTTTATTTTTCAGGTTTTAAATTTCTATGTGTTCATGAAGTGTACACTGCGGGTGTCCCAGTGTGTGGTGATAAAAAGCTTATGGATTAGGAATCTCACAGAGAGAGATAAGGGAGAAGTATTTGTTACACCTGGAACTGCCAAACGCTATTTATTAGTCAGTCTTTGATGAAATATGCGGTGGATTGAAATGTGCTGGACCTTATTTTACCCCTCACTGATTTTACAGCTGTCTATTTTTATTTACTTTATTTTGCATTAGCCACGCGTGTACCTTATGATTACGCAACACACTAGGATACATCTTACCAAATTTCTGTCAGACCAGTTGTCCGGAAACTTACTGTAATGTCATTAGGGTTTGTGCATTGAACACCTTTGAACCCTTTAGGCAAAAAGCGAGATGACAAGAGAGTAATTAGAATAACAAAAAAAAATTACTTCATTTTTAACAGGTCCTTAAAAGCTGGTAACTGAAAGAATTCATAATCAACAAATATATCTACATCTGTATACCATCTGGTGCACTGAACACATTATGAAAAGAGTAAACGTAAACAGAAGGAAGAGAGTATACACCATAAGTGAAATATTAAGTATTAAGAACAGTCAAGATGATAAACAAAATGCAAGGAATTATTGCGTAATGTTCAAGTAAAAAAAAAGAAAAATCTTGAAAGCTCTGAAACTATACGGTTATACATTAATTGTACCATGATAACACATAGTCCTGCAGCACTGGCCAGCTTTGTTTCTTTGTTGCTGTGGTCATTAATAGGAATATATAAAGATATGGATATGCGAGTTATGAAAATGCAGACATGAGGAAGATTTAATGAGATTCATGAAAGTGGCTGGCAGCTGCAAAATACCATTCCTTGATTACTGCAGGAGGTCAAATAGTCGGTTGGGAGGGCTGTACTAAATGTACTATTTTGCAAACAAAATGGAAAGTAGTGCACTAAGGATGGGTGAGTAATTGAGAATGAAGTAGGTGAGGTTAGTCTGGTCAGGTTCAATTCAAAGGGTATAAAAAGCTTGCCCTTGTGGAAGTTGCCATAGTCACTTTAAAGCCAGCTTCAGAATTTGTCATGCTGTTTAAAACTACCACTGTTCTTAGTCCCAAAAAAATATGCTGAAGGAAAAAAAATGACTCAAACTTTAACCTAATACGTAACTCTATTTGTGTCGAATATAACCCCTATTTTACTATTGATAATGAAATTTGAATCTGTACCAAATCTTTCTTACCCTGAACCAAATGCATCTTAACATGTGGCTGCATAGAAGCAGACACATATCTTGCTTGTTTTGAAATCAAAAGGAGGAAGCCAAAAGACAGCAGCTGTCTACCAATCACAATCAGCCCCATATTGATTTTATTATAAAAATAACATATTGTTGTCTGAGCTCACTTTAATTAATTGTAAATTAATCGTTTTACATTTCAAGTAAGGAAAATAATAATTTCCCAGTTGATGCTACCCATTATTGATTATGCTGACATCGTCTATCAGAACACCTCTGACACATACCTTAAACCCCTTAATGTTGTATTTAATTCTCTCTGTAGATTTGTTTTGAGGTGTCCATAAGAAACCAATTTCATTGGGTTCAGTTTATCTTTAAATGTGTTTACTTTAATTGTCCCTCATATTTGAAACATTTTTTGGTTCCATATAGTTCTTCATTTCCACTCAGACATGTGCAATATCCCATCTTTTTTGTACCCATAATTTTCAAAGAAATTGGTCACCGGTCATTCCAATACAAAGCTCCATATGACTGAAATAACCTTATTCTTTCTCTTAGATCCATTACCTTTTTTTCGCTGCTTCAGGACTTCTATATCTTCTCATCTTAAAACAACTATGTTTTTAATTTGCCAGTCAAACTACTCCAGCTGATTTTCATTTTATTTTTTTAATCCTGGGTTATTTTGTATTCACAATATTGTTTCACACTTGAGGGTTGGGGGAGGTGGGAGAGGGTGAGCAAACTGTCTGTCACTGTACTTCTTGTTTACTTCTGTCATGTATTGCTGTTTTTGTTTGTAAGCATGTGTTTTATAATTTTATATATAATTTATAAGGAGTTTATTAAAAAATAAAGTGATTGACAAAAAAAAAGAAGGGCTACACCCATGGGGGAATGATGAAGCGGAAGATGTACTATCCCTCATAGTACGCTATTTCTTCTCACAATATGCCGTTGTTCCCAGACATTAAACTATCTCTTCCTTACATTATGTATCATGGGCATGGGTTGTTTTAGGATCCAAACACAGACACAGACACAAGGGAACAGAGGGTTGTGGGAAAACAAAGATTTAATTAAACAAACAAAACAAACCATGGTACAAATACCATAAATAAACTTATACAAACACTACACTACGGACTACTACACTGACAAGGACACAGACTAGACTAGACTAGACTAGACTAGACTAGTTTAACTATAACTGACTAGAAAATGCTTGAAAGACTTGTTAGAAAAACACAAAAGACAATCCGGCAACGAGTGGTGAAACAAGACTAGTATATACAGTGGGTGAAATAAGTATTGAACACGTCACCATTTTTCTCAGGCGCTATTGACATGAAATTCATACATACAAAGAAACCAAAACAAATAATCTCAGCAAATTAAGTTATGTGTAATAATGTGAAATGACACAGGGAAAATGTCGAGATCATCTTCAAAAAGACCTCCAGTTAGCTGGTACTGTTGTCTAAAAGAATACAGTAAGTAATGCACTCCACCACCATGGCCTGTATGCACGCCCACCATGCAAGACTCCATTGCTGAAAAAAAGCATGTTGAAGCTCGTTTAAAGTTTGCTGCACAACATTTGGAAAAGCCAGTGAAATACTGGG